>OZ018328.1:81453498-81628700 GCA_963969495.1 Ceratothoa steindachneri
TCTTCTCTATTCTCAACTGAGCGAAAATGGTCATACGGGATTCCCTTCTTTCCTGATGCAACCTCCCATAGGCAAAATGGTCTTTTTTATGTTTCTTGTTTATTGATTTTTTATTGCATTAGTTGTTATTTTGGCCTTATTTATTTTCATTTAAAGTAGGTAATAAGATAGGCATATAGCTGTCCTTGGCGACCCCTAGAAGGGATCATAATAAAAAAATCTTCCTTTGTTTTATTGTCACTCGTCGGTTCCACCCCACCCCACCCCAGGTAGCTATTGGACGTCTTTATCTTTTAGGGGGTTTCTTGTTCTTTTTCATCTTATCCTAAACATCGGTTTTGTTGTTTCGTTCCTTTAGTTCTTCGTGTCTTTACTTTGTTTCCTTCTTTCATTTCTTACTTTTGTTCTTTCTATTTTGTTTCGTTATTTTATTTTCTTTGTTCATTATATTTTGTTTTCTCTCACTCCTATTTCTCTCTCTTCATTTCGTTCCCTCCCTCCGACGGCACGAGAACTACCTATTGGAGCGGGATACAGAACAAACCCTTCAAGTTTTTCGCTTCGTTTCCTGACCCCTTTTCATCCTACATTTGAGGCCCCTTCTCGTCAAAGGCCGCCCCCTCCCTCAACATCACCTCTTTCATCTACTCGCACATACATAAACACACACGCTTTCATCCGGTCTCTTACGTACACAGTAGCATCCGTCGCTTCGCATTGGAAGGTTTCTCCTATCCGCCTCCCTCAGGGAGGGAGACACCTGCGCAGCCTCCGACTGATGCTTCCGTCGCCCCCACCCCCACCCCCGTGGGATTTGGGCTACCCTCATCGACTCACATTTGGGGAGAGTCTGCGGGAGGGGTGGTAGAACCAGATGGTTCGGGTGCGTCAGTGGTTTGTTATGGAACTTGGTCACTCTGGGCAAAAATAGCCGCTCTTTCCTGGTATCGGGCTGTGACGAGACGAGGGGCGGATGATGACGGGGGTTGGGGATGCCACAATAACACCTCAATTATTACCCTCCCCTCCTTATTCATCCTTAAAACTCTTAATTGAGGACGTCTGACAGTTACGTGATTTCACATTTACATGCAGCCCATGTACGTATCGAAAGTACCTTCATGGGCCAGAATTTGGGGGCTTTAGCCTTGCGTTTTACTTCATTCCCATTTGTTCGTGGCCTAGTGCCTTTGGCTCGCCAGGAATTGTCATTCTGATCGTTATGTACATTTAATTATCCTATAGGTTGATCTCGTCCACGATAGGGCAGCGGATGTCGAAACTTACTACGATAAGTGGCTTCTCTGCTCTCCTGGGAGACAACTTCGTCGAAATGAATTTAGTACAGGGTGGCGCACCGTTCCCGTGTTCCGTACCATAGCGTAAATACAGATCGATACAAATAAATATAAATAAGGTAATTCCTCTGCATTTGCAGTCCACAGCTATGCCATGGTACGGTCTCGTGCGTCATCCTTTACTAATAAGGCTGATGCGCTCCAATCCCACACTGTATTTTAATAACATACCACCATCATTATTATTACTTTAAAGGCGATAACCAACAAGGGCATCACAAGGAAGTTTCTGAAAATAAGTTCGAAAAGAAAGTGGTGAAGTTGGGAGGGATGGTGGCTCTGATCCTTCAACTTCATTCTTCATCTGGAGAGTGGGGAGCAGTGGAAGTTGTCATGGTTTCGGACGAGCAGTGGGTTTTCCTTGGTAATGGGAAAGCAAGTGGGTTATAGTAGTGACGGCGGAACAGTGGAAGTTGTCATAGTGACGGACAAGTTGGTTTACCAAGACATCAGGAACGCAAGGGTGTTGCAGTGGTGACGGGGTAACATTGGAATTTGCCATGGTGACGGACAAACGGTGTAAGGCCATGTGAACGGACGAGCAGTGGGTTTTCAATGGTAACGAGAAAACAAGGGGGTTGCAGTAATGACAGGGGAGTAGTGAAATTTGCCATGGTGACGGTGTATCGGTGGAAGTTGCCATGGTGAAGGGTGAACAGTAGGTTTCCATGTTACGGGAAAGCAAGGGTATGGCAATGGAAGTTGCCATGGTAGCAGGTGGTGCAGTGCTTAGTATCAACCTCCTCTGATGTAAGTGTAGGGATGGGCTAGTTTTTACCTGGTAATAAAGTGCTTGAGGGTAGGCAACAAACTCGGATTGATAGTTTTGGAAAAGTTAAATACCTTCCCAAAGATTCTTTGAGACGTGTTGAGTTCCTAATTCTTTTTTTAGTTGTAGAAAGAGATGAAAGAAGACTTGAATATTTGAAAATAAGGTGTTGAAGTTTGATAAGAATTAATTTGGAAAGAGGCCGCACAATGCAGTCTTGAGAGGATTTAATGATTTGACAGTGCCTGCAAGGGAGCCAATGTTTCCTGCAAGTATATTATTTGAAAGTACAAGGTTACACCACTACAAAATAAAGAGCTTAAATTAACTTACAATCAATTCACAAACATTTTTGAAATTAATTTATCTCCTTAAGTATATTTGTAAAAATGAAATGACATTGCTAAAGAAAACGGACCCCACGGTTCCTTTCTTCTCTGCGTGACAAAGGGTGCCCGCCTAAACACGACACGGCTCGAACGTCTGCTTCTAATGGTAGCTCTTGGTTATCTCCTTTTGAAAATGTATATTTAAGAAGACACCACCCGACCCCACAAAGAGATATAAGATCCAGAGTACACCCCCTCTCCTGATCTCATGCTACTAAAATCTGCTTCCACCTCTCCCATAACTAGGGGGCAGGAGACATAACCCCGTTAAGAATCTCCCAGGGTCAGCGAAAACGAGAAACCCCGACTGCGTTGACCCCTCTCCGCTGACCACTTGTCTCACTTTTCAACAACCGAATTACCAAACACACCGCAGGTCCTTACACATAAAAGGATACATAAACACGTGGGAAATAGACAGACGAAAGAGGGAAAGGGGAAATCCATTGGTCGGAAATATTTCTATAACAAATACCATGGTGAAGGGGGTAGTAATGGAAGATTTCATGATGACAAATGAATAGTGAGAGTTGCCATGGTGACGGGGCAGCAGTTGGTGTTTTGTTCGGTTTTGAACACCTTGGGATCCGAACTACGGCAGTTGCAAGTAGAGTCAACCCAAATCGGGTCCCTAACCGGTAACTAACCATACCCGATGTTGCTTAGCTTCACTCTATTGAAAATCAGTTTTTCTATCCAATGGGGTAGTTCCCTTAAGAATACAGGGTAACGCAAAAATCAGGTCACCAACTTTCGATTAGCTCATTTCTTAATTGGAAAAATAATTTAGAAATGAAGCCTATTGAAAGTTGGGACCGTTTTGAAGGGGTCACCCCGTATAAGGGTGTGATAAACGGGGGAGGGGGGAGAGTATTTGACGACCATACACGTTAGTGGGTCAATTCGCCGCCCACTCAATAAACGAGCATCAAGTTCGCAACTTCGCATTTATTAACTCGCTCTACATTGAAGGGTGGGTATATGGAAAGGGAGGGATTGGACTATAACGGGGAAGGTGGGAGTGGAATTAAAATTAAATCCCTTTTGGGGTATAATAAAAATACCCCATCTTTGCCTAGAGGGTGGGCGTGTGTATCTGTATGTATATCTCCGAAGGATATTTCATTAGCGCCAACTGTTCCGGAAAATCGCAACCACCAAGTTTTCACCCCTGGCGATGCCATGGGAAAGATGGCTTCTGCCCCCCCCCCCGCCCCTCCATCCCATCTCATACGCGTTCGAAGGTCCGCTTCGCAGTTGTATGTGCGTCGTGTACTCGCACAGAGCCCAGAGCAAGCTGGCCGCGGGAACCTTTCGTTCGGAACAAAGATGAGAGACGCTGGGGAGCCGTGGATGGGCCGCCCCGAGCCCGGATTTCCACGGTACCAGTTTTGAATTATCTTATGTCCTAGACAGGGGATTGAGGGAAGTTGCGCGGTCTCCCTCCCTAGTATCCTATCTTCTCATTGACTAGTCGGCTAAAACCCTCCACTTTCTTTACGAAGCCCTTTTAAACGACGGCTATGGTTTCGTTAGTTTTCACTTTATTATTTTCAGTGGAAATTATTCTGTCTCTTAGATTTAATATTCTCTGGTTTATGTAAGCACGGCCGACTCACGTCCGATTTGGCGTCTGTTCTTTTCTGCCTTACTTAGGCCTTATTCGAAAACGTACCAATTTTGGCTCATTGGACGCTTCGATCAGTTTACTTTGTCTGTTTATTCACGGTATTCACGCATGGTATTTTTGCACCCTGTACAAGTTAAAACTCAAGGCAATTCTCGAATCACGACTCGAGGCAATTCTCTACTCGATCCACCGGAAGTCCTGCGACCGCTTCCCCCGATTCTTTTGACTCGGGTTATTGCCTTCTTAGACAACCAATATTATGTTTACCAATCAGTATTAGTGCGATGGTTGTATCCAATCCATTGAGTCTGAACAATGGTAATTTTCATTATGAGATAACTGGCAATATAACGGGGCTCGGTGTGACTAGAATACGTCGAACGTGATGCACCTCACCCCAACCCACCCCCACCCCCACCCTCGTAATGTGAACGTCACTGATCGCGAGAAGAGTTACCAAAGCGTTCAACCAACCAACCGACGGAAGCCATCACGTTGCCGAATGACGAGCGAGTTTAAGCGCGATGATCCAGTCTTCGAAATGTGCTGGTGGTTGGTGGGATCCCGAAAGGGACTTCGCTGTCTCCCGAACTAGACGTACGGTGAAGTGCTTACTTACTAAACGACATATTGTAACCGAACGGTTGGTTCTTCATTGCAAAACTTAACTCCATCCACTTCCACTTGTGGAAGTGTATTTATTCCATAGAAGTGGAGTTGAGAATAATTGTATGATAGTCACTTAAAGGTGTGTATTTCTCTCCTCTCCAGTGGTAGATAATTAGGGGGGAGGGTGATTTTTGACGAGTAGAGAGCCTTTACGGATGATTGAATTCTTCCATGGATGTGTTGAAAAGTAAATTCGAGATTCGTGCAATTTCCAGACTCATTTCTAAGAGATAATTATGAATTAAGGGACTGATTGAAGTAAGTGATAATGATAATGAACCAAGAGATTGATTGAAGTTAGTGATGATGATAATGAACATAACTTAACATAATTTCACGGATGACAAAAGCCACAAGGGCCTATCAAAGGTCATCTGCATCTGTCAAAACCCAGCCACAAAATGCGTCCATAGGATTGTGTGTCAGATCATGCAACTACAATATACAATTTAAACAATCCATAGGATTGTGTCGGATCTACAATATACAATTCGAACCATACACAGGAATGCGTCAAAAACCAAAAGCATCATCATCAAGACTCGTCAAAATCCAAATCAATCGTAATATACAATAATAAAAAACTGCATCCACATGAATGAGTCCAGAATATCCCCCCCTCCCCGCCACCCATATAATCATCTAATCTGCGTTTGAATACATTCAAGTTTGGACTATCTACCGTCTCAGATGGCAAACTATTCCAGTAATCTACCACTCTATTGGTGAAAAAATATTTTCTAACATCCAACCTGCACCTCTGATTTTTAATTTTTAAGTGGTGACCCCTAGTCCTATTACTACATTCCAACTCAAATAACTTGCTAAAATACAACTTATCTGTCCCAGAACAGATTTTAAAAAGCTCAATCATATCTCTCCTCACACATCTTCTTTCAAATGAGAACATATTTAATACCCTCAGTCTATCTTCATATTCAAGGTGTTTCGGGAAAGGTATTATTTTTGTTGCTCTCCTTTATACTGACTCTAGCAGGTTGATGTCATGTCTAAAATGTGGTGACCATGCTTGTATACAGTACTCTAAATGTGGCCTAACATATGAGTTGTAGAGTTTAAGGATAACCTCTTTACTCTTGTAACTAACATTCCTGTTAATGTATCCTAGCACCCTATTTGCTCTATTTTTTGCCTCAATACACTGCTTTGAAAACTTCAGTGACCTATCTACTACTACGCCTAAGTGGTTCTCATCCTCAACTGAATTCAGCCAATGCCCATTCATTTCATAGCTAAATTTTCTATTATCGCTTCTCATGTTAAGAACTTTGCATTTTTTAAGGTTAAAAGTCATCTGCCACTTCTGAGCCCAAGCTAATAACTTATTTAAGTAACTCTGCACTTTAAAGCTACCCTCAACTTCTTTGACTATAGCTACCAATTTAGTCTCATCAGCAAAAATTGACACTTTGCTATTTACAGCCTCCCCAAGATCATTTATATAAACTATGAATAATAAAGGGCCTGGAACGGATCTCTGAGATACCCCACTGATAACGTCCCTCCACTGTGACCTTACCCCATTCAGCACAACTCTGTTTCTTCTCTTTCAGCCATTCAGTTATCCATTTCAAAACTTTACAACATATCCCATGCATTTTAAATTTGTGAACTAGTCTCCTATGTGGAACGTTATCAAAAGCTATGATAAAATCTAAGTGAATTACATCAACATTCTATCCCTTATCCAATTGTTTAGTAACATAATCCATAAAATCCAGTAAATTTGTTAAACACGATCTACCTCTTCTAAACCCATGCTGAGCATCATTTATTAACCTACCATACTCTAGATGGTCAGAAATCCCCTTCTTAACTATCTTCTCAAGAATTTTACAAACGATAGAAGTTAAGCTTACCCGCCTAAAGTTATTCGGGTCCTCTTTACTTCCCTTTTTACAAATTGGCACTACATTCGCTAATTTCCAATCATTAGATATTTCTCCAGACTCTAGTGATCTAGTATATATCTTCTCTAGAGCTACTGCAATACTATCTACACCTTCCTTGAGTAACCTAGAATGAATGTTGTCTGGGCCAGATGACCTACTAGTATTTAACTCCAATATAAGCCCTTTAATTATTTCCCTGTTCACATTAACGGTATTCAACACTACTTCCTTGACCTATAATTATCATCAATTAATCTATCTTGATTCTCTTTGTAAATACTGACGAAAAATGATCACTAAGAACATCTACTATTTCCTCATCAGATTCTTTCAAAACCCCGTCATATCTAATAGGCTATATTTTATTACTGTTAGATTTGTTATTAATTCTATAATAGCTAAAGAATTTACTTGGATGTTTATTATTATTTTGAGCTAAATTAATTTCTGCCGCCCTTTTGCTCTTCTTAATAATCTTATTTAGCTCATTTCTGGTCGACCTATAATGATTTAAATTCTCAAAAGTACTTTCTTTCTGTAATCTATGGTATGCCCTTTTCTTCTCAGAAATTTTCCTTGCTATCTCCTGATTCCACCATAATGGCTTCCTACATTTCTTCCTAACAGCCATCATTGGAATACATTGCTCCTCGACTATGTTTAATATAGTCTTAAAAGTGTCCCACATCTCATAAGTATTCTTTCCCCTGAATTCTATATCCCACCTAATCAGATTTAGCAAGTTTCGTAATTTATCGTAATCTCTCCTGTACAAATTGGGAGTTTTTGTGGAGTTTGTTGATATTCTACTTTTCACTATTCCCAAGTTAAAACGAACCATCTGATGATCGCTATTTCCCAATGCTTTCCCGACAGTCAATTCCTGAACTAAGTCCCCGTAAGGGGCGCGGCGATATGCCATCTTGGCCGCTGTGCTGACGGGACTCAGCACCCTGTCCGACCCCAGCTTAGCCTCTTCTCCTCCTTTCAGAAAGCCTGTATTTCTTCCCTACTTCGTCGCTTTTCATACAACCTCTCCCACAACTTTCTCTGGTCAGCCTCTAATTTCACAGGGTAGATGCTGACCTTCTTCTCAGCCAACCGTCCCGGATCGAGGTTGAGGGGGGAGGGGACAACGTTCCCTAACCTCTGAGCTCCGGTTTGGGATAGTGTTTTTTTTAACAACCTGCTTCATCCCCACCCATACCTTCCTCACATCCCTTTTCTTTTCTCTTCACACATTATCAATTTTACGCCGCTCCCAATGTGGAGCCGCCATGCTGAAGGGCTGCCAGGTCACCAGTCAGGAGGGGTGGCATTAAATGGCGGCACCTTCCTCTGCCAGCCCCGTAAGCACCCTTTGCAGAGCAGGCTACGACGAGGGGTGATGAGCTATTGCATCCCGTGAAAAGTTTAGGTCACCATGCCCAATGATGAGAAAATTAAAAATCTCCCCTCAATTTCCCCTTGTACATCGATAGAGCCGTCCTCGGGCAGCTACACAGAAAAAATGGAGGTCTCCCTGCCCTATGCTTGCGCAGGGGACCCTCCAAATTTCTCTAACCGGAGAGGAGGCTCACTTCTCTCCTTCGCCTACGGGTGTAGGGGACTCCCCCTCGCCCCCTTCTCTGGAGGTGCTTTCGGGCACCCCTCTCTTTCCAGCCGCAGTTCCCCTTTTTCTTTCCAAGAGGACTGCCAAGAAAGCCAGCAGGCAGCCCATAGCCGACCGCTCCCCATTGAAGCGGCTCGGTAGGGCAAACCCGCTTATAAGGGGGAGAGGGAAGCCAGGCCCCTTCGGTCGCTTCCCTCAAAAGACCTGCTGGCAAGAATATTGAACTTTGCCGGGGTCAAAGCCTCTGCCTCCCCACACGTGACTTGTGACAACGCTGCCAATGGGACCTGCGATGTCCTGGGGGAGGGGGCAACTGGAGGCCCCCCCTGAGATAGACATGGTCCTTGAGGCAACCCAGCCTCAGATGGTAGGGCCTTCCATGGAAGCGAATCCGGGCTCGGCGCCAAGCAGCGAACCCTAATCTGCCCCTATGCAAGGTCCTCCTCAAACGGCCTGGGTTTCCAAGGCAGTACAAGAAGGGGGGGGGGATCTCCTCCGACCGGTGCCTATGCGACTGCCAGGACCTTCTCCATCTCGGAGAAGGACCTGGCTGAGGCCGGTCCATCTGGCCTGGGGGCTCCTGCCGGCGGAGGGGAGAAGCGGGTTCATTTCCCGCCCTCCTCTCTTAAAAAGAAAAACAAAACAAAAAAAAAGTAAAGACTGGGCTCCTCTATCCGCGGGGCCTGCGGGGACGAATGGGTCTGCTGCTTCGGTAAGCGACCAAGTCAAGATCGGCACATCCGGCCCCTCTGCCCCACCGGGTGCAGAGCCCCTGACTAAGACCAAAAGGGCGCTGGGCGGAACATCGATGACATCGGGGCCCCTCATTCAGAGGTTACCCGGCGTTTTCGAGCCCGCTGGCTTTAAACGCTTCCTCGTTATCCGCTCCACTGATGGTAGCATGTTAGCCAAGGGCAACATGATCCATCAGAGGAGAGCTTTAGCTAGTATAATTGGTAGAGAACCGAAGGTGACCCGTTCCTCGGACGGGAGTCTTCTGGCAAATGCGTTGGATCCCTTCGAGGCGGCCAAGATAAGTGCTCTTCCGACTTGATGGCACCCCGGTGAGTGTGATGCCGCACTCTACCATGAACTTTGTGAAAGGACTAGTTTATGCGAGGGAACTCTTGGACTATCCCATAGAAGATATCACTAGAGCTGGCCGACCACGGGGCGATCAATGTCGAGCGTGTGATGAGAAAAAAAGGAGGGGCCTCGAGACTAACCCCTACACTCTTCTTCACGTTCGACTGTGACGAGCTTCCTGAGTCGGTGCGTGCCGGTTGGTACCGCTACCACGTGCAGGCATTCGTGCCACTGCCGCGGAGTTGCTATTACTATCACCGCTTCGGCCATACGAATCGCTCATGTAGACGTGCAAAGTTGGGGTCACCCGAAGGCTGTGTAAATTGCTCCAAGGCCGAACACGATAAGTCCAAATCGTGTGTGGCCAAGTGTGTCAATTGCGTAGAGCCGCACCCCGCTTCCTCGAAGCAATGTGGTGCATATTCCCTTGAGAAAGAAATCCTAGCCGTTCAGGCCCAGGATCGACCCTCATTCCGCGAGGCTAAGGACTTGGCCCTGGCGCGCTCGGCTCTGCCTGGGACGTCTTACGCCTCAATGGTTAGAAAGACACCCTCTACTCCTGGCCTATCCAGGCCAACGAGCACGGTTGTTTCCGCCCCCAATCGGAGCCCTTTTGCGAGTTCTACTCAACCCGGGCGCTCCCCTGGTAAAGCTGGCCACACAAAGGTTTCACACCCAGCCCCGGCTAAAACCAGTGCTACTCCCCCTTCCTCCAGCGTGACCGTTTCCCGTAAGGCGAAACAGCCACGCGCCTCCACCTAGTCGTTAGACTCGCAGAAGGCAACACCCCTGAAGTTGGTCGCCCGGCCATCTTCCGGGGTTCCTAAAGCTGTCCTCCTTTTGGGGGACAGCATCAAAGGAGTTTCGGTTCTTTCGCCTACGCTTAGTGATGGGCTGAGTGGCTCGCAGACGGTGGATCCTCGAAAAGAGGGCCCCCCTGCCTCCAAAGCCGCAACGCCCGCCTAAGGTTTCGAGGCGGAGGGAGGAAAAGACTCGCATGGTGAGCCCAACCTCCCCCACTAAGTCCTCGAAGGCGACATGCCTTCAGTGCATTGTCCGGCCAATAGCGCCCTGGGTTCTGCCTCCGGGAAGCGTACGGCCATCTCCGTGAGGGTCTTCTGTTGGAAGAGGGACCCCGCCTCTCCTCCGAGCTAGGCCTAGAGGGCATATTCCTCCAATGGAATTGCCGTGGACTCCAGGCCAACCGGGAGGAGCTGCGGAGGCTCGTCTCGTCCCGTTCTCCGTTAGCTATTTTTCTTCAGGAGACCATGCTAGGCGCGTGCTCCCTGCCCGCCCTCCCGGGGTATAAGGGTTTTGCGATCCCATCACCACGAGATGGGGGCCGGGCTGTGGGATGCGCGGTTTACACCCGGCATGATGTCTCCGTTCTTTTCACTTTAGATACCACCTTTTAGGCAGTGGCTGTGCAGTTTTACCTAGATAGGAGGTATACTATCATTTCTGTGTACATTCCACCGTAAGCTGATTTCGACGCGGGGGACTTCCGCCGCGTCGTGGCACGGTTGCCGAAGACCTTTCTCTTGCTTGATCTGAATGGTAGACATCGTCTCTGGGGAGATTACTCAATAAATCCCAGGGGACAAATCCTTGCTGATCTGAATCGAAAAGCTTGAGATTGGTGTCCTAAATATTGATGAGTTTACGCATCACTGCCCGAGAACCGCTTCATTTTCTTGCCTTGATTTATCTCTGTGCTCTCCGGATGCACAGCCTGATTTTGATTGGGGCTGGTCGATGACCTCCATGGTAATGATCACTTTCCAATTCAAATATCATTTTTAGGGCAACTGCCGCCTGAAAGCCCACCTCTCTGGTGCTTAGCGCCTGCGCGGTGGCCTGGATTTTAGGAAATAACTGAATTCTCTATCTCAGTCGAGGAGTTTAGATCGGTAGATGAGGCCGTTGAGTTCTCCTCCGGCAACCTCATCGCCCCGGGGCTGACTACTATTACCAGAACGCCTGGCCGTTTTCCATGTTGGCATTGAGGGAAATGGTTGTTGAGGGTAGAGAGAAGGAGTTTGTTAAACTCGGATGTTAAATGCTCGAGATAGGGTAGTCTAATGATAACCTTCTGTTTAGAAACAGTAGTAAGTAAGGGTCGAGGATAATATATTTTGGAGAGAAATTTGGATACTAACTGGTCGAAGATGAAATCGGGGTAATAATTAAATTTGAAGAAATCCTTTAAATAAGTCAGTTCTTCATGAAAGGATATCCAATTAGAGCATATATGGTAGGATATAAAAATTAGGCTTTTTCTGCAACTCAAATGCAGGATCGCAAAGCACTTAGGTTTGTCTCATAGGACTGGTATTCCTATCTCTAAACCTGAAGCCTCTTCCATCAAGCAACATTCAGAGTATCACCATCATCCTCTTACTCGTAATTCTGATTCATTTTCTATATTATCTTCAGCCTTAACTTCTCTCGATTTGAAAATCTTAGTCACTGTATATCAATAAAATAGATCCCAACCTAAATAATTACTCCTCCTCAATTAAACTATTCACAATATAACCAACCAACACTTCAATAGATTAACTAGCCAACCGAACAAATTTCTTTAGTAGTTTTATATCTTTAGTTAGTTGATTTCTGAACTCCCACTATAAAGGTTAGTCACTTTGTTCATTCTAATTTTTTTTTTTGTTTCTTTACAATTTAATACAATAGGTTATTTTTATTGTTTACTCCAGTAACTTTTAATGTGATATTCAAGTGTTTGTTATAATTTCACTTTCTATTATTTTTTAAAATCACACTGAGTAGTATTATTTAATTCTATATATTATTAGTGTTTTTACTTTAATTTTATTAATTGTCAATTTTATTATTTTAACTTATCTTCATCCGCTTTTTAAGCCATTATTTAATGCATTCTTTTAACTGTTATCGAATAATATTCTTTTCCCTTCTCATTAGTCGACACAGTCGCTGAAGGTGGTCTTAGTAAAGGTCCGAAACGTCCGGCCAATAAATGATTAGTGTAATCACCCGAGTCTTCATATTCCTGCTACATATCAGATTCCCAAGGAACAAATCAATTACAAGTATTATATATATATATATATATATATATATATATATATATATATATATATATATATATATATATATATATAATATTATTTGGTTTATAATTGCCACATACGAGCTTCGTATTTACCGTAGCCCCTTTAAAAAGTTCATGTTCGTATTCCTTTAGTGTGTTCGTATGAACGAGCCCTTTTTAGGGAGGTTTAGAGCTCCTCCCCCCCTCCTTCCAGCGCCATCATAATTTATTCCTGGGACGTTAGCCATCTTTGCCCCTCTCCTTGCTTTAATAGACTTGCCTCTGGTAATTTGTGTCGTGTTTCACCCCACAATGGTTTGTCCGGTGCCATAGCGTGTGCGCCCTATTCGCCCCAACACCCGCAGATGGATATGCGGCTATCTTCCATATATTTGTCTCTCTCCATCTTCCTTTACAAGCTTTCTTGCGGGTTTTTTTAGTATTGACCTTTTTTTTTACTCCTATCTTCATCCCATCCATCTCTCTCTTCATCATTTCCGTACAAGGAAAATGCCCTCGTTGGTTTTTGTATCGGGTCTCTCCTCTATTCCCGTTCGAATGCCTCTTGCAACACGCCTCAATAGAACTCTGCTTTGATCATGCAATGGCTGAAGCTTCTTTGTAAATCGCTATAATTATATTAATGAAACTCAAGGACGAACTTGAAATAATTTTTTTTAGTGAATAATGGGGGTTGGATTGCATTCTGAATATGGCACTCAGATCGTATTGTTCCATTTCTTCTTTAACACAAATTGGCTCCACTGGAAATGAGCGTTCTATCCTCGTCCACTGAATGACGTCGGAAACCTTGTTATCATTGTGTTGTGCGTTAACGAGCTAACCTTGGAGAGCGCACCTGTTAACGTAAGCTCAGGTATTAGTCTACCGTGAACAGTTTCGGTATAAAGTTGCCCTGATTTTTTTGTGAGTAGTAAAATCGAAAGTGTGGGATAATCGAGGCCTATTAATGGCTAAAATAAAGTTCCATTTATGTTATAGACAAATGTGTGGCTATATGTGAAACACAATAAATTTAATGTGCATGTGATTTTAGTAATTATTCCCAAATGGAATCGCAGTACTTTGGTCTGATCTACTTACAACTGAGGCACCAAATTGAAAGTAAGGAAGTTTTCTGTCTAGTCCGACACCCAAGTTCCAATGGTAACTGGCGTTTTCCATAAGGATGTCCAGATTTGCACCCGAGGGTACCTGTATTGTGAGAAGATTTTTTCCCAAAAGCTGCCAATACCTCTTACTCCGTCCCTATATATTTGGGGGAAAGGCCGAATTTACTTGTGGCAATCCATTTCATCTCTGATGTTTTCCTTCACCCATTTGGGTAACTTAATTTAGTGTGAGGTATTATGGGCGAGTATAAACATATGCTTAAATAATGGATTGGTATGGCTTACCACGCAAATGACTCCTGAATGGTATCGTGTATAACCAACCCAGTCTAGGGTTTCAATTTAACAACCCAATTCTCTCGTGAGTTATCTCTACGTGAGTGATACCCCTAATAACACCCTCAATATAAGGGCATCGATGGCCTGTCAAATCTGTTACTCACTTTTGGGTCCAAAGAGGATCCGGTTACCCAATAACCCTTTTTTCTTGCACCCCTTTGAGTAGTATCCTTTAGCCCCCTCTGGTTATGAAGTATGCTAGTAATGTTTGAATGAATCTTGTGGATCCTCCCCACGTAGTTTTTCGAGTTTCCTTTTCTTCAAGAAAGATGAGTTTTTTAGGCTTAGTGAATTGCACAGGACGCGATATGCTCTAGCTTAGATAAGGATGTTATTTGAGAGCACAGCTAGAATAGGTAATACAAAAAATGCATTCTTCAATCACATGTAAGAATCCAACCAATTGATTGACTGAAATCAAGCCAAAATGCTATACAACTCAAAGAGCAGATTAAATTAGCAGTGAAGTCTGCATTCACAGAGGCTACCGACCTAATCATTTAATCCCTAAACTTATAGGTCTCCATTAGGGTTAACTTGACATCCCTTGTCACTCATGCACAGCGTGGTCCGAAGGTCTTGTCACGCCCTACCGAAAAGTAATAAAACACTAAAGCCGAATCTTGGTCTGAGGTCATGTCGCAAATCATCCATGCTTTTGTCAGAATGCACACGATAATGTGTTCATACATTTGCAATCAGCCTCTCTTCCAAGCTGTCGAAGCTCGTGCCAGTCATCTGAAATAGAAAATTAAAACAATATTAACAGGGGGGAGGGATACTTTAAGTCATCAGAAATATAAAATTAAAACAATATTTGGAATATAAAATTAAAACATTATTTAAAGGCGGTGGCAAGACTTTTGTACTACTCTGTATGTAGTATGTGGCCGCGCGAAAAAAGGCTAATGGGAACAGATTACGAGTGAAAGATGGTGTGAACCACCGAAAGTGGTATTGTACAAAAATAAAATTCAAATAGCTTTCTTATCCCTTTTCTTAGACTTACTTAGGTTAGGTTGGATAGTACTACATGAGGTTAAAATACTTTTGACTTTTAATTTAACCTACCAAGCTCATTTTATTTGATGAAAAAGCAAATCGAAAAACGCCCTGAGCTTGGATCTACAAGTGATCCCTTAAGTTAGTTTTTTGCTCTCGATAAAAAGCCATTTCCAACACTATCCGTTTTATATTGTTAATTACGTGATAGGAACTAACCGACTTTGTTTTTATTTTGTGCATTGATATTACGTGTTGATTTACTCTAATTTCGTGTTGCTTATATAGGTTTCTTAGCTCCAATGAAATTGCTAAAAAAGAAATAACTAGAAACATTAATTTCTTTAGATTTCCTTCAAATTTGAATTAAAATTTTATTTAACGAAGTTCCCCTTTTTAAATTAGTCTCATTTTCTTTAACGATACCAACTATGGGTGACCCCATTAAATGAAAAATGCGTATTAGTGTATGGGTTTAAGAATTCTATATTCCCTTACAGGTTGATTGTATGTCTGTAAAAATAATTTATGCTATGTCCTTTTACGTGTCGGAAATTTAAACTTTCTACTAATTGAGGACCATCGCGCCACTGATCCGTTGAGGGTTGGGTGTTGTCACTTTGAACATCCTGACTTGGTGGATGTGAGCACACTCCCATCGTTCGAGATTTACTTTAGATTTATCGTACTTTCCATCAGGAATGTTTCATTTTAGTTTTAATAAGTAGCATTTTCTCGTTTTAGTTACAACAAGCGGTTATGGCACAAGAAAGGCAATATTGCCCGTTTTACTTCCTAACGCGAGATTGGTTATTATTATGCCTTAACTGAAAGTTGTGTGTGTGTGGGGGGAGGGGGGGGGGGTGTAAAGACTCTCTAGTCTCAGTAGAGCTCTGGAAAATCAGGAAACGCGTTTTCATGCACCGACTCTCAAATTAGGTTCTTTGTTCGCGTTCTGTCGCCACGTACCATGGATTAAAGCAATGGTTCTTGGTGTTATCACTGCCCAGCCGATCACACTATTTCCTTTTACATAAAATATTGAGGGGGACCTCCACCCGACGCCGGAGATTGCTTCCTAATTGTTAAGTTTTTCCAATTTTTATCATTGTTATATTTTCATATTCTTATTTTAAAGTAGCCTAGTTCTAGGCTGTCGTGTTTCCGGCGACTTATACCCAAGTGGGCAGTCGCCAAATGGGCTCTAAAAAAAATACAGAAAATATTTGAATATAATTCGTGTACTGCCATTTCTACTTGCAGATTTGCATGTACACTTGCCACAATTAGTCATGTCGTTATGCTGATTTTTGTTAGTTCCACTTTAATATATTATTATTTGATGCGAGGTGGGGTGTTAAGCAGTAGTTGAAACATTTCGACACGGTTTTGTTTCAAAGATCTTTAAAACATGCTTGCCAAATTTCTCCCAATTTTTTTCTTTTTCTAGCTTAATTTATATATTTAATTTATAATCATCGATATCACAAGAATATTCACATTAATATTTGGCTTCTTTTTTATGCCTATAATTAATTTTCTAACCTAACGTTATGAAAAATATTATTACTTGCCAACACAGCACAAAATTTCCCAAATTGTGCAGGTCACATTTTTCGAAATGTTTCGGACAAAAGTAAGTTAACTAATGTTTTATAAATGCTCAGAGAGGCTTGCGAGGTGCAACCAGACTTTGTTGTTTCGTTTTGCCAATTACTAAAATTTCTCTTCACACGTTAGATTGGTGGAAATTAATTATAGCGCTAAAATAACAAAAAATAGTTTTTGTTAATTGTTAATGGACTATTTTTGTGATATTCATGATTAAAAAATTAATAGATATGCAAATAAATATATAAAACTAAATAAGCAAGCAAAGGACATATTTCGGAAATTTGTTATCCTATTTGGAAACAAAATGTTTAGACAGTATTACTTGAAATACCGCAATAACGCTAAAAAAAATTCATTTATTGTACTGCTAAATGCTATATTTATATATTTATAACCAAATATGCCTCAAACACTTCCTCCATCAAATAATATATTAAATTTGCAATATGAACGAAACTCAAAGTAAAATGTAGCATGGGTGATTGGGACAACTCTACATAGATTTGTACCTGCTGTGAATTAGCCACTGGAATCATACGATAGAATTGCGGTTTAAACATCCGGCTGTATTTTTTTCTACATAAGTGATTTTAAATTTGTAATTTAGTTTTTCGCTTCATTTACTAATTCCTGTTTGTGAACTTTTCGTCTCGAATTAAATGGAGTCTTTGAAATGTTGGCATCCCGTCCATTTTTTATATATTTCTTTTCTCTTTACCCATAGAGTTATACTACAATCGCCCTTCCAGTTCTTCCGAAATGTCTCCCACAGCCGTCAAGCCGGTATGGGATGACGTCTGCCGCTTCCTACCAGTGTAATTGAAAAATGCTCCTTTATCTCGTTGCTTTGTGTGCTTCTAGGCTGGTTGGGCCTTTTCCTTTAGATGCTTTGTTGAAATGAGTCGGGGAGTTTTATTTGAGAGACAATGCGAATATAAGAACATAAAGAAGAGTCTGCAAAAGGCCAATCGATATCCTACACGAGACCTCCTAATAGGATGGTGGTTTAGCAGTCTCGCTCTTCACAAATACATAAAATACATATTTTACTCTTTATCTAAAGTATCTCCCTGTAATGTCTGTATTGAAGAATTGCGAGTGGAAGTGATGCACATGGATAAGACTGATAAAGAATGCTGAGAGATGTTTGTGGTGTTTTATTTTAAGGATTTATAGCCTTTTTAGCCATGAAGACTCATTTGGTGTATACTTATCGCATGGTGCATAAGCTCTGAAAATTATTGGGACATTGGTTACGGTATTTGCAAGAAGAAGCTGAGAGAGTAAATGCAGAGAGAATAGGAAAACGATGATATTTTGTAGGTGAGGTTTGGGTGTGGCGTAATAATAGAATCCTTGATGTAGCCATTGAACAAGCGACCAAGATGATTGCAATAGAGATTAGCATTAAGTGTTCGATTGTTTTTACCATTTTGGTAATGGACAATTCCTTCAATATCCCACCATACACTCAACATGATCTTTTTAGGGATGAATTCCTGCTCTCGGTTGTTGAGAAATTCTGCTTCTTCGATTGATCCACGAACGGCAGCGTTTCACCTTATAATAAAGGATCCAATTCTCTTCTCCAGTTACGAGTCTGTTCAAAAACGGTGTCTGAAGGTTTCGTGAAAGCAATGACTAACATCAAACAACACGCTGTTGCAGATTCACCGTGAACAGTTCGCGCAGGACTCATTTTTCCAATCACTAGAACCTTTCCAATCTTTGTCAGTTGGCCTAGGGTAGCCGTATGGGCTAGGTTAAATTGTTCTTAGAGTTCCCTAGAAGTTGTAGTAGTATTTGCCATGACAACATCTGGCAAATCTTCTGAATCGAGTTCTTTTGGACAACATTCTTTCTGTCTTTTCAACTGAAATCCACACTTCTTCCATTTACTGCCTCTTCACCATAAGTTCTCTGAGTAGATTTAGCTGCTATAATGCATTGGCACCTTTACGAAACTCTCAGTAAAACATGTCTAATGTGATCTTTAGATGGGAAGGAAGAAGAGTATGAACAATATTTTTATAATCTGAAAGAAAAAGATATAAATTACTCATTGGAGTATTCCTAAACGATAACGAGTGGTACTACTTTTATAACTACTCGTACCATATAAAACTTTATTTTAGAAAATCGGATATTACTTTCGTTCCAACCGAATACTTTAAATGTTCAAACCAGGGGTGGGGAACCTTTTTGTGTATAAAGGGCATCTTACAATTCATCATCACTCATAAAGGCCGCCTAGAAAAAAAATGTAGTTATTTTATCCCTTAAGTAATTTATTAGTAATCTAATAAAAAAGACAGTTTTATAGAAATCAAAAGCATAATTATTTAAAATATTTCTATGTAAGTATGTACTTTTTATACAAGTAATATGTAAATGAAAAATATTGAAAACATAGAATTTTCAAATATTTTATTTATGTAAGAAGTTTTCAAAATAAGTAAATGAATAATATCGAAAGCATGACATTATTTTAATTAAGAAAGAAGGTTCTTTGTATTCAAGGAACAAGTAAAGGAACAATAATCTAATAAAAAGATAGCATATAAACATCGAGAATATAACATTTTTAAATATTCAATATCAGTAGGCAAGCATGTACATTTTTTATACAAATTAATGACTTCTTTGAGTTTGCTTCTTTTGAGAAAGCATTTTGATATCAGTCTCAATAGGTCTTCCAAATGCTCGTCTGTCAACTGTATTCTCAGTGAATTCTTGATTTGCGCCAAGTACGAAAATGTGGATTCACAACAGTATGTTGAAGAAAAACAGGAAATCAGTCGTCGTGATGTTCACGAAGACGAGAATATTCTATCGCGTTTTTCTAAATTGAGACTTCAGGATATTATCCTCAGACATTTCAATAAGCTCCATTTGTAACTCTTCAGGAGCCTCAGATACAACAACTAAGTGTGGTTGAAAAGCAAGTTTCAGAGTGATGTCATGCTTTTCAAAATCATTGAATCTTTTATTGTATTCTTCTATCAATGTGTCTAAAACCGACTCATATTCTTCAAAATGTCCATAGATATCTTCATTTTCACTCATTACCTTCGTAAGCTGGGGAAAGTGTTCTTCTGAAAGTTTTGATTGAGCCAAAAGGGACTTGAAATACAACAGTTTCTTTCTAAATTCCTGATTTTTTTTGCCACATATCATAAATACATTTATTTCTGCCTTGCAATGAAATGTTTCACTCATTTTGTTTTGACATCACATCACATAAAAAGGCAACATCTCTAAAAATTTGGATCTCATAAATCACAATACTTGTGTTCTTTGAAAAAGTCAATAATTTGCCTTCGTAAAGACAAAATTTGGACCAATACTTTCCCTTGTGACAACCAGCGCACTTTTGAGTGATATGGCAAATCTCCACTAATTACTTCGTCATCCATCATCAGCATGTTTCGAAATTGACGATGCTTTGAGGCATTCACTCGAATATAGTTAACAATGCTTATAACCTTTTGCAAAGTGTCATTTAAAGTTACAGATTTTGCACAGAGATTTTGCTGATGTAAAATACCATGGAAAGAAATCAGTACATTTGGTTCTTGGGTTTCTCTCTTAAGATGTCCAATAAATCCTTCATTTTTAGCCATCATAGCTGGGGCAGCATCAGTGCACACACGTACCAAATTAGTAAAATTTAGTCCTATTTTATGACATTGCTCTTTGAAGTTGTTAAAAATATCTATCCCCCATGTCCTTCCTTTAAGGGTGCCTAAAGCAAGCAATTCTTCATATAATTGAAAATCATCTGTTATGGCACGAATAAAATACAATAATTGTGCTGAATCAGTGGAATCTGTTGATTCATCCAAAGCTACTGAGTAATATATATTCTCTGTTTTTTATTATATTTTTCAATTGTTCTGTTACATTGCAGGCCAATTCATGTTGTCGATCTGTGTTAGTCCTTCTTGAAAGAGGCACCTCATCATACTTATTAACTTTATCTGGATCTATACATCCTACCATTTCTAAAATACATTCCTTTATGAGTTCTGCATCGCTGAATGGCTTACCTTTTTTTCCAAGCAAATATGCAACTTTATAGCTTGCTTCTGTCGTAGCATTTCCTTGACATAACACAGACTGGAAAAATTGTCTTTGCTTCTATTTTCCATCTTTGTTTCTGCAGTGCTATCATTCGAGGCTCACCCTCTAATTTGGCATATTTATTGTCTTTATGAAGAGCATAGTGTTGCTGTGCATTGAATTTCTTAACTGTTACAATTGCACTATCACAAAGCAAGAAAGATATTTTGCCTCCAGTATTCACTAAAAAATATTGCAGTTTCCATTCTTCATTAAAGATCCTGTTTTCCTCTTTCAAAGTCCGTTTTAACTTTTTTGACATAATTATGGGCCGAAAAGAAATGTATTTATTTTGGAAAGCCATAAAAAGGGTTAATAATGAATTAGTAAGGCCAGCCGCACACTGACCCAGACAAAACAGTCTTAGACAAGGACATCGATAAACCTGCATCCACAACCGTGTTATAATATTTATAATTATTGCAGAAACTAACTCATTCTCACAAAACAAGTCGGTATGAAGTAAGCCACGACAACACAATTACTGAGAGTACGTAGTTATTCGGAGTAGCGCAGACCACAGTGAGGATGCGGACGAGATAGGAACTCTTCCTGTATCATACGTGAAATCACTCATTCCCACTAGGATAGTGTAGCTTACACTGAAACATTGCCTTTATATAGCAGTTGCTTTAAGTTTAGATTCACTGAATTTAAGAAAAATGCTTCCAATCTCTGGGAGCGACATCACTAAACACAACTTTCCTTTTGTGTGTGTGTGCATAATGATTTTAGACAAAATGTTCAATGTCAAAAAAGAAATATATATCAAAAGGCCATAGAAGGCCGCACCTGATGGTCCAGAAGGCCGCAGGTTTCCCATCTCTGGTTCAGACCGTCTTGATTTTTAACATTTCAATAAAAACTCTTTCATCGCTCCCAATAAAGTCTAAAAAGTGGAGACACTAAAGACCCATACATAGTCACAGCTAAATGTAATGTAATTTCTTAACCAATCCTCTCTCTGATGTATAATGAAAAACATGACAATGTTATGAAATTTAACCCCGTAAGGGGCGCGGCGATTTGCCATCCTGGCCGCCGTGCTGACGGGATCCAGCGCCCCGTCCGGCCCCAGCTTAGCCTCTCTTCCTTCCTTCAGATAGCCTGTATTCCTATCCTACCTCGTCGCTTTTCATACAACCTCTCCCACAACTTTCTCTGGTCAGCCTCTAATTTCACAGGGTAGAAGCTGACCTTCTTCTCAGCCAATCGTCCCGGATCGGGGCTGAGGGGGGAGGGGACAATGTCCCCTAACCCCTGAGCTCCGGTCTGGGGTGGTTGGCTTTTAACAACCTGCTTCATCCCCACCCATACCTTCCTCACATCCCTTTTCCTCTCGTCTTCAAAATCTATCCGTTTTACGCCGTGTTCAAGGTGGAGCCGCCATGCCGAAGGACTGCCAGGCCACCAGGCGGGAGGGGTGGTCCCAAATGGCGGCCTCTGGCTCTGCCGGGCCTGTAAGCACCTCTTGCAGTGCGGGCTACTGCAAGAGGTGGTGAGCGATTGCGTCCCGTAAAACAAAGAGGGTCACCATGCCCAATGATGAAAAAAAAAAACACCTCCCCTTAATTCCCCCTATAACAACAACGGAGCCGCCCTCGTGCAGCTCCACAGAAAAGATGGAGGTCCCCCCCCCTGGGCTTGCGCAGGGGACCCTCCATACCTCTTTAACCGGAGAGGAGGCTTACTCCTCTCCTACGCCTACGGGTGTAGGGGACTCCCCCTCACCCCCTTCTCTGGAGGTGCTTTCGGGCACCTCCCTATCTCCAGCGGCAGTCCCTCCTATGCTTTCTAAGGGGACTGCCAAGAAAGCCAGCAGGCAGCCCATTGCCGACCGCCCCTCGTACAAGCGGCTCGGTAGGGCAAACCCCCTTAGGGGGGAGAGGGAAGCCAGGCCCCTTCGGTCGCTTCCCTCAAAAGACCTGCTGGCAAAAATATTAAACCTTGCCGGGGTCAAGGCCTGTGCCTCCCCACTAAAGACTTATGACGCTGCCAAGGGGACCTGCGATGTCCTGGGAGGGGATGGCCAACTGGAGGCCCCTCCTGTGATAGACATGGTCCTTGAGGAAAACCAGCCTCAGAAGGTAGGGCCTTCCATGGGGGGGAATCCGGGCTTGGCGCCAAGCACCGAACCCGAATCCGCCCCTATGCAAGGTCCTCATCAAACGGCTGTGGATTCTCAGGCAGGACAAGGAGGGGAGGGATCTCCTCCGGATGAATCCCCTGCGCCCACCGGGACCTTCTCCATTTCAGAGAAGGACCTGGCTGAGGCCGGTCCATCTGGCCTGGGGGGTTCTACCGGCGGGGGTGAAAAGCGGGTTCATTCCCCGCCCTCCTCTCCTAAAAAGAAGAAAAAGACAAGAAAGACGAAGAAGACTCGGGGCTCCTCTCCATCCGCGGGGGCTGCGGGGACGGATGGGTCTGCTGCCACTTTGGTAGGCGACCAAGCCAAGATCGGCACATCCGGCCCCTCTACCCCCTCGTGTGCGGAGCCCCTGACTAAGACCAAGAGTGCACAGGGCGGAGCCTCGATGACATCGGGGCCCCTGATTCAGAGGTTACCTGGCGTTTTCGAGCCCGCTGGCTTCAAACGCTTCCTCGTTATTCGCTCCACTGATGGCACCATGTTGTCCAAGGGCAACATGATCCATCAGCGGAGAGGATTAGCTAGTGCAATTGGTAGAGAGCCGAAGGTAACCCGTTTCTCGGACGGGAGCCTTCTGGCGAATGCGGCGAATCCCGCCGAGGCGGCCAAGATAAGTGCTCTTCGGACACTTCATGGCACCCCGGTGAGTGTGACGCCGCACTCTACCATGAACTTTGTAAAAGGAGTAGTTTATGCGAGGGAACTCGTTGACTACTCCATAGAAGACATCACCCTAGAGCTGGCCGACCATGGGGCGGTCAAGGTCGAACGTGTGATGAGAAAACAGGGAGGGGCCTCGAGACCCACCCCTACACTCTTCGTCACGTTCGACTGTGACAAGCTCCCTGAGTCGGTGCGTGCCGGTTGGTACCGCTTCCGCGTAAAGGCATTCGTGCCACTGCCGCGGCGGTGCTATTACTGTCACCGCTTCGGCCACACGAATCGATCATGTAGACGTGCAAAATCGGGGTCACCCGAAGTCTGTGTAAATTGCTCCAAGGTCGCACACGATAAGTCCAAATCGTGTGTGGCCAAGTGTGTCAATTGCGGAGAGCCGCACCCTGCTTCTTCGAAGCAATGTGGTGCATATCTCCTTGAGAAAGAAATCCTGGCCATTCAGGCCCAGGATCGACTCTCATTCCGCGAGGCTAAGGACTTGGTCCTGGCGCGCCCGGCTCTGCCTGGGACGTCATATGCCTCAATAGTTAGAAAAGCACCCTCTGCTCCTGGCCCATCCAGGCCAACGAGCACGGTTGTTTCCGCGCCCATTCGGAGCCCTTCTGCGGGCTCTACTACACCCGGGCGCTCCCCTGGTAGAGCTGGCGGCAAAAAGGGTTCACACCCAGCCCCGGCTAATACCAGGGCTCCCCCCTCTTCCCCCAGCGTGACCGTTTCCCGTAAGGCGAAACGGCCACGCGCCTCCACAGAGTCGTTAGACTCACAGGAGGCAACACCCCTGAAGATGGTCGCTAGGCCATCTTCCGGGGTTCCTAAAGCTGTTCCCCGAAAGGAGGACAGCAACAAAGGAGCTTCGGCCCCTTCGCCCACGCCCCGAGGTGGAGCGAGTGGCTCGGAGACGGTGGTTCCTCGAAAAGAGGGCCCCCCGCCTCCGAAGCCACAACGCCCGCCTAAGGTTTCGAGGCGGAGGGAGGAAAAGACTCGCATGGCGAGCCCAACCTCCCCCAATAAGTCCTCGAAGGCGACAGCGCCTTCAGCGCTTTGTCCGGCCAACAGCGCCCGGGGTTCTGCCCCCGGGAAGCGTACGGCCATTCCCGTGAGGGTCTTCAATTCGAGGAGGGCCCCCGCGTCTCCTCCGAGCTAGGCCTGGAGGGCATATTCCTTCAATGGAATTGCCGTGGACTCCGGGCCAACTGGGAGGAGCTGCGGAGGCTCGTCCCGTCCCGTTCCCCGTTAGCTATTTTTTTGCAGGAGACCATGCTAGGCGCGTGCCCGCTGCCTGCCCTCCCGGGGTATAAGGGTCTTGCGACCCCACCACCGCGGGATGGCCGGGCTGGGGGATGCGCGGTTTACACCCGGCATGATGTCTCCGTTCTTCCTTTCTCTTTAGATACCTCCTTTCAGGCAGTGGCTGTGCAGCTGCACCTGGATAGGAGGTATACTATCATTTCTGCGTACATTCCACCGTCAGCTGACTTCGACGCGGGGGACTTCCGCCGCGTCGTGGCACGGTTGCCGAGGCCCTATCTCTTGCTTGGAGATCTGAACGGCAGGCATCCTCTCTGGGGAGATTACTCCATAAATCCCAGGGGACAAGTCCTTGCCGATCTGATCGAAGAGCTTGAGATGGGTGTCCTAAACGTGGATGAGTTTACGCATCACTGTCCGAGAACCGCTTCATTTTCTTGCCTTGACCTATCTTTGTGCTCTTCGGATGCACAGCCTGATTTTGATTGGGGGGTGGTCGATGACCTCCATGGTAGTGATCACTTTCCCATTCAAATATCATTTTCAGGGCAACTGCCGCCTGAGAGACCACCTCGGTGGTGCTTGGCGCGGGCGCGGTGGCCTGCATTTCAGGAAATGACTGAATTCTCTATCTCAGTCGAGGAGTTTAGGTCGGTAGATGAGGCCGTTGAGTTCTTCTCCGGCAACCTCATCGCCGTAGGCCTGACTACTATTCCTAGGACGTCTGGCCGTTTTGCACGCCGACCACTCCCATGGTGGTCGGCCGAGTGTGAGACGGCCCTCAAACAGAAGCGTTATGCCTACATGCGCTATAAGCGCCGCCCGAACGATTTCACTGTCGCTGAATTTCGTCGGGCTAGGGCTAGGTTCCGGTATATTTCGAAGCACGCCCGCCGCTCTTCTTGGCGGGCATACGTGTCTTCACTTAACGGGAAGACCCCTTTAGCTGAGGTGTGGAAGCGAGTCAAAAGGATTCGGGGCAAGTTCTCGCAGGACCCCCCTCCCGTTCTCCAGGAGAATGGGACCGCAATCTCGGACCCCGCGTCCGTGGCGGAATCCTTAGCGACCGCTTTTTCCGCATTCTCTAGCCGTGATGCTGCTCCGCCAGCATTCAATGCACGTCGTGATGTCGCGGAAGGCCGCCGGCTGGACTTTACCTCCAGAGGCGGAGAACCCTTCCGCTCTCGCTTCGTGCGCGGACACCGCCCATGGTCCGGACGATGTCCCGTACGCCATGCTTCGACACCTGGGTGAGCGAGGCATGGCCTTTCTGTTAGATTTGTTCAACAGGATCTGGGTGGAAGGTGTTCTCCCAGACTCCTGGCGAATCGCTACTGTGCTCGCCTTTCGCAAGCCGGGGAGAGATCACTCTACTCCGACCGGTTTCCGCCCAATCTCTCTAACCTCTTGCGTGTGCAAGTTGATGGAGAAATTGGTAAATGTTAGATTAGCCTATTTCCTGGACAGCGGAGGCCATCTGTCTTCTGCACAGTGCGGCTTCCGTAAGTTCCACTCCACGTCGGATGCTCTGCTCCGACTGGAAAGTGCCGTCTGCGAGGCTTTCCTTCGTAGACAGCACTACGCCACGGTGTTTTTTGATCTGGAGAAGGCCTATGATACCGCATGGCGATACGGTATCATGGAGACTCTCCACACGATGGGGGCGAGGGGACGCCTCCCAATTTTTATATCTGAATTTTTGCGAGATCGTCGATTCCGCGTATGGGTGGGGGGAGCCCTCTCCGGCCCAAAGGAGCAGGAAGAGGGTGTCCCGCAGGGAAGTGTCCTCAGTGTCACACTCTTTGCCCTGAGCATCAACGGCATCACCTCGGTGCTGCCGGAAGATGTTCTCGCTACGCTCTACGTGGACGACCTTTCGATCTCTTTTGGCGCGGCCCAGATGCCAACTCTGGAGCGTCGACTCCAACAGGCATTGAACCGCGTCTCTCACTATGCCGAAGCGCACAGGTTTCGGTTTTCTTTGGCCAAGACTAAGGTGGTGCACTTCTGCCGCCATCCACGGCTTCACCCCGACCCAGATTTGTTTCTTAATGGGGTGCGCCTGGATGTGGTTGAGTCGCACCGTTTCCTTGGTCTTGTATTCGACCGACGCCTCACCTGGGAAGCTCATATTCGCAGCCTTAGGGTCTCTTGTACCCGCGCCATGGACATTCTCCGTTCCGTGACGTTCAGCGCTTGGGGCGCTGATAGGGCTACCGCCTTACTTTTTTATCGATCCTTTGTTCGCTCGAAGCTCGACTACGGATGCGAGTTTTATGCATCCGCAGCCGAGCGTTTATTGCGGAAGGTGGATTCGATCCACCACACCGGCCTTCGCCTTGCGACCGGTGCCTTCCGCACTTCCCCCATTGAGAGCCTGTTGGTCGATGCTGGGGAGATGCCACTCGCTCTGCGCCGCGTGCAGTGCATCACTCGCCTGTACGCGCGAGCCCGACGCCTCCCTCAGTCGCCAACAGCTCTCACTGCATCCGCAGCTGATCTCGATGGTGCCTATGCCGCCGAGAGACGCCAGTCATACCCTAAGCCCTTTGGGTTTAGGGCCAGGAAACTCCTTCGAGAGGTAGATATAGCTCTCGGGCCGGTGGCGCCCCTGGTTCTGCCCAGGACGCCACCCTGGAGGGTACCACATTTGGCTATTTGTCGCCACGCCTCTGCTCCCAAAGCTTGTACTGCGCCGGGAGTATTGCGTTCGACCTTTTTGGAGCACACATCGTGTCACGCTGGTACCGTGCCAGTGTATACGGATGGCTCCAAGTCCCAAGAGGGGGTTGGCTTCCACGCCGTATCCCCTCTGTTTGAAGTCAGCGGGGCTCTACCAGGCGCTGCGTCTGTCTTCACGGCCGAGCTGGTGGCAATACACCACTCGGTACGGGAGATTACGCGACGTGCCCGGTTCGGAGACCGGATTGTGATCTATAGCGACTCACAAAGCGCCCTGAGTGCTCTCGGGGCATTGGAATCTCCGCATCCCCTGGTTCGCGATATCCGCGACGCTACGGTTTTGGCGAGCCGGGTGGATGTCGAGATTATCTTCTGCTGGGTTCCTGAACATGTAAGAATTGCGACGAAATAGCGCGCCGATGAGGGCGCCAAAGAGTCCGCGAGGACTCTGCGACCGGACCAGCGTTTCGCTCTTCCTCACACCGACTACATGGCAGGAATACGGGCAGCTCTTCGGACTGCTTGGCAAAGAAGATGGGAGACGGTCGAAGGGAACTTAAAGTTGCGTGCCATTGCGCCGCGACTGTTCCCATGGACCTATCCCCCAATGCCGCGGCGGCTTCAGGTTGCTTTCTGTCGTCTCCGAATCGGACACACTCGTGTGACGCATCGCTATCTGATGGAGCGCTCGCCTGCGCCCTATTGCAACGACTGCGTCGTCCCCCAGACTGTTCGGCACATTCTTGTCGAATGTCCCAGTCTGGGTGATCTTCGCGCACGACACCTGTCCCGGTACCGGGATGGGCGGGGTCGCTACCGCCTGTCCCTTGTTCTCGGGATGAGTGCGTGTACTTTGACTGGTGGACTTATTGACTTTTTGGGGGAGGCCGGCCTTCTCCCTTTTATTTAACGCGATTTAATTGTTGTTGTTGTTTTTGTAATTGTTTTGTTATTGCTTTGTTATTGTTATTGTTATTCCTT
Source organism: Ceratothoa steindachneri (assembly GCA_963969495.1). NCBI lineage: Eukaryota > Metazoa > Arthropoda > Malacostraca > Isopoda > Cymothoidae > Ceratothoa > Ceratothoa steindachneri. Next base: position 81,481,946 of record OZ018328.1, read on the forward strand.
TTTATTGTTTTCTGTTTAATTTTTTAAAGTAGCCTAAATTAGGCTGTTTGTTTACGGCAACTTATGCCTTAGTCGGCAGTCGCCAGATAGCCCCTTAATTAAAAAAAAAAAAAAAAAATTATGAAATTTTACTCATTAACAAATAATATTAAGATTAACATTTTCTCACATCTGTACTTGAGCCTCTGTAAGGCTTAAGTTGAATTTGATGCTATTTTAATTGCTTCCCTAAAAAATCTGGGAAAATGTTTTATTAGTGTAAATTTGCGGGGGATTTGGTGTTGATGGAAGTTTTTTGCAGAGGTTTTTTAACTGTTTCGTTAAAAAACTATGGCGAATTATATTAAACACCCACAAACATTACCGGATTAAAATTAAGCCTACTACTTGCATATCTCCTTACTATTACGACTTACTCCTACTGCTAATTGCCTACATGCTACTCTCACTAAACTCCCTAGTACTAATAGTTACTATCTGCCCATTTATTACTAATTACATGCATACCTTACTACTATTTACTTGTCCCGGTACCGAGAAGAACGGGGTCGTTGCCGCTTGCCCCTTCTAATCGGGACCGGTTCGTCTACTCCCGACTCTGGTGGACTTGTCAAGTTTGGGGAGGAGACGGACCACTTCCATTGTATTTAGCTTTCGGGTGTTGGGGGCCCACTCAGGCCCCTGAGGGAGCGAGTCTTCATCAGATCCGTGAGCGAGCGGGCCTTCCTCAGACGCCTGAGGGAGCGGGCCTTCCTCAGACCCATAGGGAGTGGGGCTCCCTCATGTCCCCGAGGGACTGTGCATTCATAGGCCCCTGTGGTAGCGGGCCTTCATCAGCCTCTGAGAGAGTGGGGCTTCCTCAGGCCCCTGAGGTAGCGAGTCGTTCTCATGCTCCCGAGGGAGCGGGCCTTCCTCAGGGATGGAGTACATCTATCCTTTAAAGGAAAGGCCGTACTCTGCAACATGATACAAAATGTCGTGGAATGGATCCTAAGTAGTGTCAGGCCCAGAGTGAAAGCGGACGTACGCCAGTACGCCCATGTCACTCCTGGAACGACCTTCTCGGAGGTCACAAAGAGGAATGGCACCGCTCCAGCAAGCAAACTGGGAAACGGAAGAGAGTAGGGAGTCGTACTTTCGGAAACTCCATGAAAGTTCTTCTGTTCAATGCGAGATCAATCAGGAACAAGTTTCTTGAGCTCCGTGGCCTCGTAGCAACAGAAGAACCTGAGATATTGGCCATAACGGAGTCGTGGATTTAACACCTCAAGCCGAGATTTTTAAGGTGAATTCACGATTCCCGGTTACCAGCTCTTACTGAAAGATAGGCCAGACAGAGAGGGTGGTGGTGTGATGTTGTATGCCAAAGATACTCTCAACTCGACGGATTGCAACATCGTATCCGACCATGAACTACTAGGTGTTGACCTAGAGATAGGTCCTGCCAAATACAGGACCCTGATGCTTTATAGACCTCCTGCTCAACTCGTTGAAAAAGACGGAGATCTTTACCAGCTACTAGGAGAACTTGTCGAAGACAGTGTGTGTGGCGTCATGGGGGATTTCAACACACAAGTTGACTGGGAAACCAGAGAACCCTGTGGCGAGAACGCACTACTCCTGGAGTTAACGAGCAACGAGTTCCTCACACGATGGGCGAGAGAGCCAACGAGAGGAAACAATATCCTCGACTCGGATTTTACCTCTGAGGATGACATCGTTGAGGACCTCTCTGTTGGCGAAGAGCTCGGTGGCAGTGACCACCGACTAATTAGATTTGTAGTCAAAGTCCCCAAGGCAGAGCCTGCAACTAGTAAATCAAGGAAACTCGATTTGAGAAGAGCAGACTTTGCAGGTCTACGCGCGGGACTGACTGACGTGAGGATAGAAGTGTGCGATGCTGTTGAAGACTCGTGGAACAGTTTCAAAACCACATTCATGAGTCTTCAATCGCGTTTCATCCTTCTGAAATTCCCCCGTCGGTCTTCTGTTCAACCGAAGTGGTTTAATCGAGAAATCGGGCAACTGCTTAGGGAGAAGAGAATTGTGTATCGGCAATCGAAGATCTCGGGTGACTTTGACGAATACCGGAGGCTAGCCAGGAGAGTGAAGTCCAGCATAAGGGCGGCTAAGCGGTCTGAGGAACTCCGAGTGGCGATACTTTGTAAAGAGAATCCCAAGGAGTTCTTTGGATATATAAACAGCCGTACACCAATCCGTCGAACGATTGGCCCTTTGATGAATGAGGAGGGGACAAAGCACTCAGATGCAGAAAATGCTAACCTCCTCAACGACTTCTCTTCAGTGTTTACTGAAGAGTGTGGTCCCATCCCTCAGCCGACGGATTCCTACTCGGGGGAAAAGCTGAAGGATTTGGACTTCACCGAAGGAGAAATAAAAAAAATCAGTGACCTAATGACGAACAAGTCACCTGGCCCGGATGGGTTTCTACCTAAAGTGTTGAAAGAAGTGCGCGATCAAGTGTCACGACACCTGAGCGCAATCTTCAACATGTCGATCCGGACCGAATGCGTTCCTAGAGACTGGCGTGAAGCGGAGGTGACTCCTATCTTCAAGAAAGGAGACCGTAGCCAACCGTCGAACTACCGACCTATCAGTCTGACCTCGATAGTCGGTAAACTCATGGAAAGCATGATGGTGGACCAAATGACGTCGCATTTAGAGTCAAACCTGCTACTGAGGAGTTCCCAGCACGGCTTCCGAAGGCAACGGTCATGCCTGACGAACCTTGTGGAATTCTTCCACTTCGTGTTCAGTGAGCACGATAGGGACAAGGCGGTGGATGTGGTGTACTTTGACTTTCAGAAAGCTTTTGATAAGGTACCACACCGCCGCCTTCTCCGGAAAGTGCGAGCGCTGGGCATAGACGGAAAAGTAGCAGGCTGGATAGAGAACTGGCTAAGTGGCAGACGGCAACGGGTGGTGCTGAGTGGACAGGCTTCTAAGTGGGTGCCCGTCACCAGCGCTGTACCCCAATGTTCTGTCCTGGGACCACTACTTTTCATTATCTATGTTAACGACATGGTGGTGACATGGTTGCGAAGATTTCTAAATTTGCCGACGATACCAAGCGTGGTATAAACGTTGCAAAGGAAGGAAACATTGCCCGCCTACAAGAAGACCTTCGGAAGATTGGGAAGTGGTCGGATACGTGGCAAATGCCTTTTAACGTGAACAAATGCAAAGTGATTCATATCGGCCACCGAAACCCCCAATCATGGTATATCCTTAAGGGCACTGCTCTCATACGAACTGATACCGAGATGGACTTGGGTGTAGCAATCCCTAGTGACCTCAAGTTCTCGAAACAGTGTATTGAGGTGGAAAAGAAAGCTAAAAGGATGTTAGGGTATATAAAACGACAGTTTGGATATCGGAACAAGGAGATAGTAGTGTCTGTACAACTCCCTCGTCCGACCGCACCTGGAGTATGCCGTACAATTTTGGAGTCCGTCATTTCGAAAGGACATCGCGAGATTGGAACGCGTGCAAGCCACGGCAACCAAACTGATTCCCTCTATCAGACATAAAAGTTATGAAGATTGATTAAGGGAATTAGATCTGTTCTCGTTGGAGACCCGGAGAATACGTGGTCAGCTTATCGAAGTGTTTAAAATACTTCGAGACTTCGACAGACTGGACTACGGGGATATTTTCAAGCTCAGCGAGGGGAGAACAATAAATCACTGCTACAAACTTGAACTGAAGCGATACCACCGTGATATGTGTAGGAAATTCTTCACATACAGTATTTGTGTTAGTTGGAACGCACTTCCTACAGAATTGTCAACAGTGAATCTGTTGACCAGTTCAAGTCAAGACTAGATAAAGTCTTGCGAAATCGCCGTTAAGATCCTCCCGAGTGACCTTCGCGGTTGCCAACGGACACCTTCGAGGATTGCGCCAAAAGTACCCTCCATGTATGGACCGTAAGGTCTTCTAGGGTACTCTTCTTCCTTGTAGCTCCTTGTAGTCACCGAGGGACTGGGGCTTCCTCAGGCCACCGAGGGACTGGGGCTTCCTCAGGCCACCGAGGGAGCGGGCCTTCCTCAGCCTCCCCGAGAGACTGTTCCTTCCTAGGCCCCCGAGGAAGTGGGCCTTCCTCAGGCTAGAATTTGGTGACACGGCCCCTGCGGTTAATCGCCAGATGAGTGCATTAATATACTACACCTTCTTACCTACATACTATTATCAATTACCTATTGCTTACTACCTGCCACTACTACTATCGGTGATAAAATTCCTATCATTAAATAACTACTTAAAATCTACTAGTGATACTCGCCTCCCTGCTCTTGCTAATACTACTATTACTTACCCACTACTACACACCCAACTTCTCATCCTGCTTCTTATCTGCCTCTTCCTATACCCACAGTCTTCCACTCTTCCACCTCTCCAGCTCCGCCAAACTCCCCCTCCCCCCACTGGCTCCTCACTCGATACGGAATCATTTTCAAAGTCTTTCTTACATATAAGGCAAATGCGGCAGCTCCCTCCACCTTGACCCGACCACACTCCACTTGAACGCCCTACGTTCTGGCCCTGTCTCCATACTGCTTGTTCCTCGTAATCGTCTGGGCTGAATGGGCGATCTTGCTTTCGCGATCTTTGCTCCTAGATTCTAGAATGATCTCCCGGGTGCGATACGCTCACCCCCCCCCCTCCTGCCTTGGTGTCTCATTCACGCGTGCCAGGAAGACCCACCTATTCACCCTAGCTTTATCTTAGTTGCTAGATGGCCGCTCTGTGAAGGCAAATGGCCTCGTGGAGTGTCAGGCAAACTCCATGGTATTATTATTATATGCTACCTCAACTACTACCACTACTACTAATAGTAATTTGATGATTTCAGAGGCCAAGCGGAACTCTCTGTTGAGTTTCTACGGCCGAGCTCCTACAACGACCTCCGGTTCCCTCCTTCACGACGAAGTCGAGGACGAGTCCACTTGCAGCAGTGCCTCGTCCTCGGGCGAAGAGGACGACGGAGTGATGCGTTCCTATCACATCGGGCCTCCCCCGACCTCCTCGAACTCGAGCTATGGCCTCGGAATGTCCGACGGCATCCTCGCCACGATCGCTGAGGACGTCGAGGAGGACTCGGGTGGGGAGAGTTCCGGTCACTGGGGCTTCTCCGCCGACAGTACCGACACAGACTCAGTCATTCACGTCCCACCCCGCCCTCCGCTCGGCCTCCACTCGCTGCCGCCAGCAACCTTCTTCAACCCCGTCGGTGATACAGGTCAGTCCTTCCTCCTGGCTTCCATCAGCGCAGGTCAATCGAGCCCCCACCGCCTCAAAGGTTCAATTGAATTAACACTCAAACGCATATACTTCACTGTCGTGGTATGACATTATATTATATCAATACCATATTATATCTATGTGGGAAGGGACTAATAACTTAAAGGCGAACCGACAAGGGGGGGACGCCACGAGTTTCGATGCGCGCATAGGCGAGAAAAGAGCGCAAAACGAGGTCAGGTAAAATTTGCGCAATGGCAAAGCTCAAGGTTATTTAAAGAGGCATGACAAAAATATAATTTTATTTACATAAAATAGGAGAATCCATGGGCAAAATTAAATTGGTAAACGAGGGAGGGAATTGCAGAGTTATGCATCAGACTCTGAAGTTGGAAAATAATGCGTTACAGAAGGCTATTCCAATGGGGAGGATTAACTCAAATGGGTTGCTGAAGGGGGAGAGGGGTTGGCTTACGGAGGATTCCGGGTGAGACGTCAGGGTAAGGTTTCACAGATGTCTTCTGCAGGCAATAAACGTGAGGGCGAGGGCACTCGGAGCTTCTGAGCGGGAAGTTGACGTGATGACGGTTCTCCAAATGCGGGGGGCGGTAACGTCCGGCCCAGGGGAGAGTAGTTCGGCCACCTGAAAACGAGGAGGGCTCCGACAGTAGTTGATGAGTGGAGTCGGAAAAATCGCTCGGTGGCGATAGTCAAATGGAATTACCTCTCTGGCTGGGCTAATTCCAACACACGAAAATTTCAGCCGTCACTTTGCTTCGTTTTTAGCACTTGACTTGGAACTAAGGGAATGCTTCTTGGAACCTGGCGCGACTCTTCAACTCTCGAATGGCCTCGAATCTTTACGCCCAGGCGATTCTAACCCGCGAAAAGGTGGTCCGAGGTGGACGCGGTTCGAGCCTAACCAAATTCTAGAATTTTCTTTGGCGCTTGGACGTCACTTCCGTGCTGGGAAAGAAATTCCACGTGGAATTCCCCCACATTCACCTTTTTTTCCTCAGTAATTTTGTTTATTCCACGTCGCCCCGAATCGGTTCAAGATAGTTATTTGTCCTATGGATCTTTAATTTGTTGCCCGTGGTTCTCTTCGATCGAACCTGACAGTACTTGGTTAGCAGTTCACGCCCCAAGGCTGATTCCAAGGGTGCCTCATGGAATAATATGGAAAGGGAGTTTGGAATAATTGAGGGCCGGACGACGAATGACCAATCAGGTAGTGGCTGTTGGAGATTGCTGGATGAGAGTTTAGGGTGGATGTAGGGGGTTAGGTTGATTCTTGTATTCTTGCAGGGAGTATCCTGACCGTGGACGGAATAGTGAGACTGGTTTGTTGACTGATGGATCCGTCTGGGTGGGCGTTTTTGAGTGCAAGGTGTCTGTAATGATTTTTTCATGACGCTTTGCTTTGTAGTTGGCAGACGTTGGGTAGCAGGTAGATGTATCTGTTTATGAGTCAAAGTAGGGTTAGGGAACGAGAAGATGAGAGGGAGAGAGTACTCTGGTAAAGATTTACCCCGTAAGGGGCGCGGCGATTTGCCATCCTGGCCGCCGTGCTGACGGGATCCAGCGCTCCGTCCGGCCCCAGCTTAGCCTCTCTTCCTTCCTTCAGATAGCCCGATTTCTCCCCTACCTCGTCGCTTTTCATACAACCTCTCCCACAACTTTCTCTGGTCAGCCTCTAATTTCACAGGGTAGAATGCTGACCTTCTTCTCAAGCCAACCACCCCGGATCGGGGCTGAGGGGGGGAGGGGACATTGTTCCCTAACCCCTCAGCTCCGGTTCGGGATGGGGTTTTTTTTAACAACCTGCTTCATCCCCACCCACATCTTCCTCACATCCCTTTTCCTCTCCTCTTCACAACCTATATTTTTTACGCCGTGTCCAAGGTGGAGCCGCCATGCCGAAGGACTGCCAGGCCACCAGGCGGGAGGGGTGGTCCCGAATGGCGGCGCCTGGCTCTGCCGGGCTTGTAAGCACCTCTCGCAGTGCGGGCAACTGCGAGAGGTGATGAGCTATTGCGTCCCGTAATCAAAAGAGGGTCACCATGCCCATGTATGAAAAAAAACAAAAACCCCAACCCCCAACTTCCCCAAAAACATCTACGGAGCCGCCCTCGGGCAGCTCCACCGAGAAAATGGAGGTCCCCCCCCTTGTGCTTGCGCAAGGGACCCTCCATAATTCTTTAACCGGAGAGGAGGCTTACTCCTCTCCTACGCCTACGGGTGTAGGGGACTCCCCCTCACCCCCTTCTCTGGAGGTGCTTTCGGGCACCTCCCTATCTCCAGCGGCAGTCCCTCCTTTGCTTTCTAAGGGGACTGCCAAGAAAGCCAGCAGGCAGCCCATTGCCGACCGCCCCTCATGCAAGCGGCTCGGTAGGGCAAACCCCCTTAGGGGGGAGAGGGAAGCCAGGCCCCTTCGGTCGCTTCCCTCAAAAGACCTGCTGGCAAGAATTTTGAACCTTGCTGGGGTCAAGGCCTGTGCCTCCCCACACCACCTGACTAGTGACAATACTGCCAAGGGGACCTGCGATGTCCTGGGAGGGGATGGCCAACTGGAGGCCCCTCCTGTGATAGACATGGTCCTTGAGGAGACCCAGCCCCAGACGGTAGGGCCTTCCATGGGGGGGGAATTCGGGCTCGGCGCCAAGCACCGAACCCGAATCCGCCCCTATGCAAGGTCCTCCTCAAATGGCTGAGGGCTCCGAGGCAGTAGAAGGAGGGGAGGGATCTCCTCCGACAGGTGCCCCTACGACAACCAGGACCTTCTCCATTTCGGAGAGGGACCTGGCTGAGGCTGGTCCATCTGGCCTGGGGACTTCTGCCGGCGGAGGTGAAAAGCGGGTTCATTCCCCGCCCTCCTCTCCTAAAAAGAAAAAGACTAAAAAGACTCAAAAGACGAAGAAGACTCGGGGCTCCTCTCCATCCGCGGGGGCTGCGGGGACGGATGGGTCTGCTGCCACTTTGGTAGGCGACCAAGCCAAGATCGGCACATCCGGCCCCTCTACCCCCTCGTGTGCGGAGCCCATGACTACGACTAAGACCAAGAATGCACAGGGCGGAGCCTCGATGACATCGGGGCCCCTGATTCAGAGGTTACCTGGCGTTTTCGAGCCCGCTGGCTTCAAACGCTTCCTCGTTATTCGCTCCACTGATGGCACCATGTTGTCCAAGGGCAACATGATCCATCAGAGGAGAGGATTAGCTAGTGCAATTGGTAGAGAGCCGAAGGTAACCCGTTTCTCGGACGGGAGCCTTCTGGCGAATGCGGCGAATCCCGCCGAGGCGGCCAAGATAAGTGCTCTTCGGACACTTCATGGCACCCCGGTGAGTGTGACGCCGCACTCTACCATGAACTTTGTGAAAGGAGTAGTTTATGCGAGGGAACTCGTTGACTACTCCATTGAGGACATCACCCTAGAGCTGGCCGACCATGGGGCGGTCAAGGTCGAACGTGTGATGAGAAAACAGGGAGGGGCCTCGAGACCCACCCCTACACTCTTCGTCACGTTCGACTGTGACAAGCTCCCTGAGTCGGTGCGTGCCGGTTGGTACCGCTACCGCGTGAAGGCATTCGTGCCACTGCCGCGGCGGTGCTATTACTGCCACCGCTTCGGCCATACGAATCGATCATGTAGACGTGCAAAATCGGGGTCACCCGAAGTCTGTGTAAATTGCTCCAAGGTCGCACACGATAAGTCCAAATCGTGTGTGGCCAAGTGTGTCAATTGCGGAGAGCCGCACCCTGCTTCTTCGAAGCAATGTGGTGCATATCTCCTTGAGAAAGAAATCCTGGCCGTTCAGGCCCAGGATCGACTCTCATTCCGCGAGGCAAAGGACTTGGTCCTGGCGCGCCCGGCTCTGCCTGGGACGTCATATGCCTCAATAGTTAGAAAGGCACCCTCTGCTCCTGGCCCATCCAGGCCAACGAGCACGGTTGTTTCCGCGCCCATTCGGAGCCCTTCTGTGGGCTCTACCCAACCTGGGCGCTCCCCTGGTAAAGCTGGCGGCAAAAAGGGTTCATACCCTGCCCCGGCTAAAACCAGGGCTCCCCCCTCTTCCCCCAGCGTGACCGTTTCGCGTAAAGCGAAACGGCCACGCGCCTCCACCGAGTCGTTAGACTCACAGGAGGCAACACCCCTGAAGATGGTCGCTAGGCCATCTTCCGGGGTTCCTAAAGCTGTTCCCCGAAAGGAGGACAGCAACAAAGGAGCTTCGGCCCCTTTGCCCACGCCCCGAGGTGGAGCGAGTGGCTCGGAGACGGTGGTTCCTCGAAAAGAGGGCCCCCCGCCTCCGAAGCCGCAACGCCCGCCTAAAGTTTCGAGGCGGAGGGAGGAAAAGACTCGCATGGCGAGCCCAACCTCCCCCAATAAGTCCTCGAAGGCGACAGCGCCTTCAGCGCTTTGTCCGGCCAACAGCGTCCGGGGTTCTGCCCCCGGGAAGCGTACGGCCATTCCCGTGAGGGTCTTCAATTCGAGGAGGGCCCCCGCGTCTCCTCCGAGCTAGGCCTGGAGGGCATATTCCTTCAATGGAATTGCCGTGGACTCCGGGCCAACTGGGAGGAGCTGCGGAGGCTCGCCTCATCCCGTTCCCCGTTAGCTATTTTTTTGCAGGAGACCATGCTAGGCGCGTGCCCCCTGCCTGCCCTCCCGGGGTATAAGGGTCTTGCGACCCAACCACCGCGGGACGGCCGGGCTGGGGGATGCGCGGTTTACACCCGGCATGATGTCTCCGTTCTTCCTTTCTCTTTAGATACCTCCTTTCAGGCAGTGGCTGTGCAGCTGCACCTGGATAGGAGGTATACTATCATTTCTGCGTACATTCCACCGTCAGCTGACTTCGACGCGGGGGACTTTCGCCGCGTCGTGGCACGGTTGCCGAGGCCCTATCTCTTGCTTGGAGATCTGAACGGCAGGCATCCTCTCTGGGGAGATTACACCATAAATCCCAGGGGACAAGTCCTTGCCGATCTGATCGAAGAGCTTGAGATGGGTGTCCTAAACGTGGATGAGTTTACGCATCACTGTCCGAGAACCGCTTCATTTTCTTGCCTTGACCTATCTTTGTGCTCTTCGGATGCACAGCCTGATTTTGATTGGGGGGTGGTCGATGACCTCCATGGTAGTGATCACTTTCCCATTCAAATATCATTTTCAGGGCAACTGCCGCCTGAGAGACCACCTCGGTGGTGCTTGGCGCGGGCGCGGTGGCCTGCATTTCAGGAAATGACTGAATTCTCTATCTCAGTCAAGGAGTTTAGGTCGGTAGATGAGGCCGTCGAGTTCTTCTCCGGCAACCTCATCGCCGTGGTCCTGACTACTATTCCTAGGACGTCTGGCCGTTTTGCACGCCGACCACTCCCATGGTGGTCGGCCGAGTGTGAGACGGCCCTCAAACAGAAGCGTTATGCCTACATGCGCTATAAGCGCCGCCCGAACGATTTCACCGTCGCTGAATTTCGTCGGGCTAGGGCTAGGTTCCGGTATATTTCGAAGCACGCCCGCCGCTCTTCTTGGCGGGCATACGTGTCTTCACTTAACGGGAAGACCCCTTTAGCTGAGGTGTGGAAGCGAGTCAAAAGGATTCGGGGCAAGTTCTCGCAGGACCCCCCTCCCGTTCTCCAGGAGAATGGGACCGCAATCTCGGACCCCGCGTCCGTGGCGGAATCCTTAGCGACCGCTTTTTCCGCATTCTCTAGCCGTGATGCTGCTCCGCCAGCATTCAATGCACGTCGTGATGTCGCGGAAGGCCGCCGGCTGGACTTTACCTCCAGAGGCGGAGAACCCTTGAACGACAAGTTTACTGTGAGTGAGTTGCGTTCCGCTCTCGCTTCGTGCGCGGACACCGCCCATGGTCCGGACGATGTCCCGTACGCCATGCTTCGACACCTGGCTGAGCGAGGCATGGCCTTTCTATTAGATTTATTCAACAGGATCTGGGTGGAAGGTCTCCTCCCAGACTCCTGGCGAATCGCTACTGTGCTCGCCTTTCGCAAGCCGGGGAGAGATCACTCTACTCCGACCGGTTTCCGCCCAATCTCTCTAACCTCTTGCGTGTGCAAGTTGATGGAGAAATTGGTAAATGTTAGATTAGCCTATTTCCTGGACAGCGGAGGCCATCTGTCTTCTGCACAGTGCGGCTTCCGTAAGTTCCACTCCACGTCGGATGCTCTGCTCCGACTGGAAAATGCCGTCTGCGAGGCTTTCCTTCGTAGACAGCACTACGCCACGGTGTTTTTTGATCTGGAGAAAGCCTATGATACCGCATGGCGATACGGTATCATGGAGACTCTCCACACGATGGGGGCGAGGGGACGCCTCCCAATGTTTATATCTGAATTTTTGCGAGATCGTCGATTCCGCGTACGGGTGGGGGGAGCCCTCTCCGGCCCAAAGGAGCAGGAAGAGGGTGTCCCGCAGGGAAGTGTCCTCAGTGTCACACTCTTTGCCCTGAGCATCAACGGCATCACCTCGGTGCTGCCGGAAGATGTTCTCGCTACGCTCTACGTGGACGACCTTTCGATCTCTTTTGGCGCGGCCCAGATGCCAACTCTGGAGCGCCGACTCCAACAGGCATTGAACCGCGTCTCTCGCTATGCCGAAGCGCACAGGTTTCGGTTTTCTTTGGCCAAGACTAAGGTGGTGCACTTCTGCCGCCATCCACGGCTTCACCCCGACCCAGATTTGTTTCTTAATGGGGTGCGCCTGGATGTGGTTGAGTCGCACCGTTTCCTTGGTCTTGTATTCGACCGACGCCTCACCTGGGAGGCTCACATTCGCAGCCTTAGGGTCTCTTGTACCCGCGCCATGGACATTCTCCGTTCCGTGACGTTCAGCGCTTGGGGCGCTGATAGGGCTACCGCCTTACTTTTTTATCGATCCTTTGTTCGCTCGAAGCTCGACTACGGATGCGAGTTTTATGCATCCGCAGCCGAGCGTTTATTGCGGAAGGTGGATTCGATCCACCACACCGGCCTTCGCCTTGCGACCGGTGCCTTCCGCACTTCCCCCATTGAGAGCCTGTTGGTCGATGCTGGGGAGATGCCACTCGCTCTGCGCCGCGTGCAGTGCATCACTCGCCTGTACGCGCGAGCCCGGCGCCTCCCCCAGTCGCCAACAGCTCTCACTGCATCCGCAGCTGATCTCGATGGTGCCTATGCCGCCGAGAGACGCCAGTCATACCCTAAGCCCTTTGGGTTTAGGGCCAGGAAACTCCTTCGAGAGGTAGATATAGCTCTCGGGCCGGTGGCGCCCCTGGTTCTGCCCAGGACGCCACCCTGGAGGGTACCACATTTGGCTATTTGTCGCCACGCCTCTGCTCCCAAAGCTTGTACTGCGCCGGGAGTATTGCGTTCGATCTTTTTGGAGCACACATCGTGTCACGCTGCTACCGTGCCAGTGTATACGGATGGCTCCAAGTCCCAAGAGGGGGTCGGCTTCCACGCCGTATCCCCTCTGTTTGAAGTCAGCGGGGCTCTACCAGGCGCTGCGTCTGTCTTCACGGCCGAGCTGGTGGCAATACACCACTCGGTACGGGAGATTACGCGACGTGCCCGGTTCGGAGACCGGATTGTGATTTATAGCGACTCACAAAGCGCCCTGAGTGCTCTCGGGGCATTGGAATCTCCGCATCCCCTGGTTCGCGAAATCCGTGACGCCACGGTTTTGGCGAGCCGGGCAGATGTCGAGATTATCTTCTGCTGGGTTCCTGGACATGTAGGAATTGCGGGGAATGAGCGCGCCGATGAGGGCGCCAAAGAGTCCGCGAGGACTCTGCGACCGGACCAGCGTTTCGCTCTTCCTCACACCGACTACATGGCAGGAATACGGGCAGCTCTTCGGACTGCTTGGCAAAGAAGATGGGAGACGGTCGAGGGGAACTTAAAGTTGCGTGCCATTGCGCCGCGACTGTTCCCATGGACCTATCCCCCAATGCCGCGGCGGCTTCAGGTTGCTTTCTGTCGTCTTCGAATCGGACACACTCGTGTGACGCATCGTTACTTGGTGGAGCGCTCGCATGTGCCCTATTGCAACGACTGCGTCGTCCCCCAGACTGTTCGGCATATTCTTGTCGAATGTCCCAGTCTGGGTGATCTTCGCGCACGATACCTGTCTCGGTACCGGGATGGGCGGGGTCGCTACCGCCTGTCCCTTGTACTCGGGACGAGTGCGTGCACCATGACTGGTGGACTTATTGACTTTTTGGGGGAGGCCGGCCTTCTCCCCTTTATTTAAGGTTCCTTTTTTTGTTATTGTTTTGTTTTAGATTGCACTCTCCTGCACCGGGGTGAGGGGGACCTCCCCCCGCTGCCGGAGATTGCTTCGATTGTTAAGTTTTCATATTTTAACTTTAAAGTAGCCTAATTCTAGGCTGTCGTGTTTTTCGGCGACTTATGCCCAAGTGGGTAGTTGCCAGATGGGCTCTATAAAAAAAAAAAAAAAAAATGGTAAAGATTTAGGGGAAGGGGTCGACGTAGTGCAGCCGGTTATAATGCAGAGGGCACTATTTCGGTTTATTTTGCATTTTATGAATGTTGGCATTAGATGTTTGGAGTCATTTAGTTTTGCCAGGTGCATGTGAATTGCATGTAGTATGTGTTGTCCGAATTTGGCATTTGTGAATGTTCTAAGGGGATTGCAGTCTGAAAGGGCAGAGCGACCGGACCAGCTCTTTGCTTTTCCCCACTGTGACTAGTTGGAATAAGAATCAAGTCAGTCTTTCGGGCTACTTGGCAAAGAAGATGGAATTTGTTCGACGGGAATCTAAAGTCGCCTGCTATTCCGCTGCGACTTCTCCCGTAGAATTACCCCCCCACCCTTAATGCCTCGACGGAGGCCTTCACCAAATCGGGTTCACTCACGGGACGCAACGCCATTTGATGGACTACTTCCCTGTGACGACTGCTTACCCCTCCCCCACCCTAAGACTCACATTATGTACCGGGACGAGCGGGTCTCTACCCCCTTTTTCCTTGTGCTCAGGATGGTTCGTGTACACAGACTTGTGAGACTATCGACTTTTTGGAGGAGGTTGGCCTCCCATTGTATTTAGCCTTTTATAGGCTGGGTGCATGCTCGAGCCCCGGAGGAGCGGGCTGCTGCCCTCTGACATCTGATCGCGCTTCTTTATTTTGTTTTTGTTGCTTGTTCTTAGCTTTAGTTGGTTGTGTTTTTTGTTGTTTCTAATTTATTTAGCCAATTTGTAGGCTAAAAAATAAATGAGAATAAACGTGTAATTTCGGTCTCTATGATCATTGAGTTTAATTGTTGCCTTAATTGTGATGTTTATATTGCGGGTGAAGGTCATGGGTGGGTCGAAGCTAGTGTCGAATAAAGTTGTTTAAAAGAACTGTTTGGTCCTAGATTCGGATTCGCTTCTGCCCGGGGCGAAGAGGGTGAATGATGGTTTCTATGGGCGAAAAGACATCTTATTTCGTGTGACGGAAGTATTGGTTCCAGTATCTTGTGCCGATGCGTGTGGTTGTGGATTGGGAGATGATAGGTTATTTGCCCACCTGAATAGGTGTAGTGGAGGGATGTCGTGATTGAAAACGGTACGAGGGGGGAAGACCTGTGAGAATAATTAGTTATTGTTTTAATTTTTATGGTAAAGGGTGTTTATGGTGTTTTGTAGAAAATATCGGATGAGACTGTGTCGAAAGCTTTGCTGATGCCGACATGGCTGAGCGAAAGGGGTGGGCGATGGGGGGTTAAAAGCCGTTTAGAATGTAATTTTGGGGGGGGCGTGGTTGAGTTTTATTGTTGCTTTACTCTGAAGTCACGTTGTGTTGGTAGAATGGAGCAATTGGCTCGATTTCATTTAGTTTTCCTAGTTTCAGAACTTGGTTAGGAGGGAGATGGTTGTAGGGGATATTTCGAGCTTTGTTGGGTTTAAGAATTGGTGCAGTTTGAAAATGTTTCAAGATGGGGGAATGATCATGGTCCTTGACTCCTCGGAAAATAGTACTCTCTCTCGGCTTCTTGGGCTATATACCTTTCATATATTTTCACTTCCACTAATTTCTCAATTTTTAAAAAAGTGCATTCCCTCTTTTAATGGGCAAACAAAAAACTGTTGAAAGCGAGATGCAAGTTAGACTGGTCCACGTTTTTCGCGGAGTAAGATAGCGAGAGTGAGGAGTCCAACCAAAGCACTCATCTCTTGAGTTTACGGTAAGCTCCCAAAGCCTTTGCGGCATTGCAATGCCCACATGTTCTAATTCGCATTATCTTTGAAATCACGCCTTCTCCTGGATTGCTGGAAACTCGGCTCACTGACTTCATCGGGGATCAGGTTCGGCTCTTAGCGTTGCATGACAAAAAAGAGGGAGGCGGGGCACGGAAATCTAAAGTTGCGTGCCATTGTGCCTCTGCTCCCCCCTGGGCATATCCCAAATTGCCTTGACCTTATCAAGTTATTTTGTTTCCCTCCGAATTGCGCACACTCACTGAACGTATATGATGGAGCGCTCCCCGAAACTTTCAGCGATGACTGCTTGGTACCCCAGACTGTATGCCAAATTTTGGTTGCTTGTACTAGTCTTTGGGAGCTTCGCGCGCTGTACTTTTCACTGTACCATAACGAGCGGGGACGCTACCACATCTGCCTTGGTTTGGGGTCGGGCTAATGCTTACTAGATATTGTGACGCGCTTTTGGAGGAAGCGGTTCTTGTCCATACATTAAAAAAAATATATGAATTGTAATTAGCGTCTTACTCTTGTTCTGTTGTTTCTTTTTATTTTAATTTAATTAGGATGAATGTAGGCCTATATTTATGCTTTCGGTTGGTGAATTGGTAGGCTGCCGCCAGATGAGACGGCATCAATTAGAAAAAAAATAAATACGCCTCTGTTTCCGTTCTTCAAATCCTCGCATCCCTCGACTTCGTCTCCCGCAAGGATGTGCCCTGGGTATAATCAAGAATGTGACATCTGGGACAGGGTGCATCCTCCCGGCCCATGGCCCTGGTAATCTTAAACTAGATTAAAACTATCAAGGCTTATTTCCTCCTTCACTTCTTCATTTTACCCCCATTTGAACACTTCCTTTAAAACTCCTTTATTTTTCTTGAACGCTGGCTGATGTTGCAGGCTAGTCGCTAACCAGCTATCGTTAACTCCGTGGTCAGAGCATGGATTGGATGGTTACCCACTCCCTCTTGGTTCTTGGGGGATGGGGGTATTTAATATGCCTGCTTTCTATTGTTACGCCCTGCAAGGGGTTCTTGGGTGTTGCATGGAAACCATGCTGAAGCTGCCCATCTAGACGATTGCGTGCCCTCTCGGCTTCGACACTTTACAGCTCTCCCCTTACAATACTTTCTGCGTAATATGACCTCGATGCAGGAACCCTTGCACCCCATAACCCGCTCTCGTCAATTTTGAGAGAGAGAACCCCCCCCCCCCCCCGTGGTATCGCATTTATCGCCTTTTGCGAACTTAGTTACGTCTGATTCGCGAGGTGAAATAATAATTTAAAAATCATAACCCGTTTCTTTTCCAAATCCAAATTGTCACCGATTTATTACCGCTCAGCGCAGAATTAATCAACTCGAAAAATTCCGCTTTGCTTTCCACTCGAGGAAGACCACAAAAGTTCCCATTTTACGAACCATTTAATCATTTGTGTAATTCAAATCACTCATCCATTGCATTTCTTTTGTATCGATTTTATTAGTTTTTATTTATTAATAAAACATCAATCAGTGTCTTTTGCCTTACCTGAAGACGCAGGACGGACCTTCGTTACCAATGTAAAAGAAAAGCACACATGAAAGTGGAAATACGAATTATGGGTCGTATGTAGTTAAGAATGGAGTGACGTGTGTTAGAATGAGAAAAAGAGTGTTAAGATGGAAAAGAAGGTACGTTCTCACCAGTCGCTTAAGGAAGTGGAGAGAGCCGTCGGAATATTTTGTATTGTATTCTGTGTATGAGTTATGTAAGGACAGGATAATTATGATTGGGCAAGAGAAAGAAGATGGACTGATTGATGATTTAAAATGAAATGAGTTGATTGTAGTGGCACAGCCAAAGAAGAAACGATGGGAAAAAAGCAGTGAAAGGGGCAAGAGAGTGAAAATGGAAGACGATGATTTTTCTGGATTTAGCTCGACTGTGAGAGTTCTTAGGAATCGGGGTTTCTCTTACCTATTTGGTATTATTGCATTTTAAACCAGATATATAGCTATCAGTTCTAATTTGATCTAACATGGTAAGCGAGCCTAAAGAATTTAAAATTTCTCTTCGGAATATGATTTATATTAATCCATATAAATTACTCTAAAAAATATCCACACTAACACTTGTTACAAAAAATAATGAACAGTAACATTTTTAGGATGGAAATAAAATAAGAACTAGTTTTATCTGGCGACGCTCCAAGAAGTGGTCTGTCCATTTACGCCGGGGAAAGGGGCCCTCTACTTGGTTTCCGTACAAGTTTGTACACAAAGCTTCGTGTTCGCACTTTCTCTTCTACGGCAAATTAATTAATGTTAACCTTAATTTACATGGGCCAACAACAAACCCTTGACCTTCATCTCATAGTTGAGAAGAATTGCCAACATTCTCTCCTGAAATCGTGCCCCAAATTATACATTTTCGATCGACTTCTAACAAAAACGGTCATTGGTTAAAAAACGCCATTAATTTGTCGCTCTTTCAAGCAGAAATTAGCGGGGCGGGGGAAGCTTCCAGCTACAATTTGTGCCTCGGAAGAGAATGTGCGGGTCGGGGAAAGCTTCCAGCTGCAATTTGTGCCTCGGAAGAGATCCCGTAGCTTTTCTGTTAACTGTTCTTTTGCTGACTCATCTCTCGAGAAAAATCGCCCGCTGATTTTCAGAATTTGGTGCAGATAATTAAGTCACACCGACTCGTGCGTTAACGCAGGGCGTGGGTGGATGTGGTTTCACGTGAATGCCTGGTTGGGCACCACCTCCCTCTTATTCGGTGAATTGATTTTACCGGGGTCTAGTTTGGTGTGGGTTAGAGTGGCCATGGGTAGAAAAAAAACACCAAGAGACCTTAAACGACCTATTTGCTTTTGGGGATGTTAGACTAGGAACCTATTAGCCCTTTTTTATGTTCATGACCAACAAAGACAAGCATGTCCACCCGACGTGAGTCCAATTTACCCCAGCAATTGTGTGTCAGGTGTAGCCTAGGAAACCATGCTAAGCCTGCCATCTGGAAAGTTGCGTGCCCTTTACCCCAACACCGCAGAATATATATTCTAGAGAGTTGCGCCTCATCCCGATCCAGAACGCTCATAAGTGCCTCCCCACTTTGATTACCTGATTAATGTATCTTCTATACATTTTTACACCCCTCAACTTTACCATTTTTTTACGAACCTCTTCATTGCCCTCGTTGGTTTTCGTTAGGTTTTAGTGATAATGGGGGTGATTATCATCCAGTTAGATGGTGCTTATACCCTTGTTGGTTGCTGCTCTCTTTGTGGAATCTTATTAATCCAGCTTTGTTAGTGGAACTCGTAAGTTGCTACTGTTTCGGTGCCGCCCTTCCAAATCGAGCAAATATTTGCGTGCCTCCCTGTCCCCAGCGACCTCAGATAGATCTGCAGCTGCAGCTATACAGTCTCGCTGGGGGGGTACCCTGTCTAGCCTGTTACACTTTGTGTCCTTAGGAGCCACACGTCCTCCCAACCTGAGTGCAAATTAGGGAGCCCCTCTCCCTGGGTTGTCTTGAACCCCATGACGGGACCTGGGAAGGTGTTGGTGCGCCTTCCTCTCGCCCACACTCGACACTACTTTACCTTTTTATTACTACTATCATTATTATTTAATATAATTGTTATTTATTATTGGTTTTCATTATATATTATTATTATAATTATTTATTATTAGTATGTTCTCATTATTTATTTATTATCATTACGGCTATCCACTCAACCTTTTTCTACTCTCAGTTTGTGGAGTCTTTCCACCTGTACAAAGTTCGGTCCGGTAGCCATGGTGCCTTGGTGGACTGCATGCCATCCTGGAATCACCTAGTACCAGGTTATGGTCACAATAGGTGATCACCCACTCTACTCTTTAATGGACCCACCTGTCTCTACTTCTCTTCATTACATACCATCGCCTACCTCCTTCCCAACTTGCTCCTCTCTCCACAGAGGTTCCGGTTGCCCGGCGCACTTTCGTCCTCTTATGAGCGTTAGTCGAGCGGCAGTGTGTACCGTGAGGTCCCTACCTCCTTCGAGGGCGAAAACCCGCTGGCTAGGGCAAGCATTAGGTACGGGGTGTGTTTGGTCGTCCACTCTGTTCACCATCCTTTATGGTTAAAGTTCCATGACAATTTCACCTAAATGGTAGGCCGGGTTTACAAAGCCCAGCAACGCTGGGCTGGACCGATTATGTATAAATGATCACATTCTGGAATTTCTGATCCTATGGAGACTTTTTTTTTTTCTTAACTTCCAAAGTCATTGGGAGGTCATAGTATCTACTTTCTATTAGCCCTTTCTTTCTATGGTGATAATAGAAGGCAATAATGGGGCTGCTCATCGGGATCCGCCTTAAAGTGCGGCCTCACCCACCTTTGTCTTGAAGGACGAGGTAACACGAGACCCCCCTTCGACCAGTGAAGAGGCTTCCTCTCACCCACGCCATACGGCAAAGCGGCTTCAACTTTGCCATCTTTGGATCCGCTGCACCTCTGAAATACAGGGCTCCCTGCGCCTCTCAGGGGCCCCTTCAACTCTTCTAGGTGCGGTGGCTTGCCCATCATCCCCTTCTTTGGAGGTGCCCTCGTGTGACTACATCTTACCTGCGAAAGTCCTTCCTTTCCTATCACAAGGGACTGCCAAGAGAGAAGGAAGGTGGCCCAAATTGACCGTTCCCGGCTCTATAGGGCTAACCCCTTAGGGGGAGCAGGGAGAGCAGGGCTCGTCGGTCCGTGCCCTATAACGTACTGCAGTTCTGCATCTTAAGCCTGCAGGGGGCGAGAAAACACAAGTCAGCCCTCGATAGTATCCATGATGCCTTGGGGTGGGATTGCCGCCACATGCCCCCCCTCCTCCCCTGAGATGGACATGGTGCTGGAGGCGACCCAGCCGCGTATGACAGGATCTTCCATGGGGGTGAACCTTGGCTCGGTGCCAAACACAGAACCTAAATCCGGCCCTGTGCAAGCTTCTCTTCGTTTGGCTCGGGCCCCCGAGGACTTGCAAGGAGAGGAGGGACCTCTTCTCCCTGCTGGTGCGCCTTTAACAGCTACGACCTACATGTCGGAAAAGGATCGTACTGAAGCCGGTCCATCTGGCCTAGGGGCAACCTCCGGCGGCGGAGAGAAGCGTGTTCTTCACCCACCTTCCTCACACAAAGAAAAGGAACAGGAAGACAAAGAGAACTATAGGTTCTTCTCCCTCCACTGCGGCTCCAGGTATGGACGGGTCCGCAGCGGTTTCGGCAAGTGACCAGCCAAGATCAGCACGTCTGGCCCCGAGGCGTCGTAGGGCTCGAGCTTAGACCAAGACCAAAGTCTCGAGTGCGCTGAGCGGAGCCTCGATTACTTTGGGGCCCTCATTGAGAGACTACCTGGTGTTTTCGAGCTTGCTGGTTTCAAACACTTCCTGGTTCTTTGCTCTACTGAGGGCAGCATGTTGACCACGGACAATATGATCCTTTATAGGAGAGCATTAGCTAGCTTTGGGTTTACTTGAAGTTTGTGTAAATTGCTTCAAGGTGATACACGATAGGTCACTAGTGTATATGGCCAAATGTGTCGATTGCAGAGAGCCGCACCCCGCTTCTTTGAAGCGAAGGAAATTCTGGCCGTTCAGGCTCCGGATCGTCTCTCATTTCGCGAAGCTAAAGACTTGGTCCTTGCGTGCCCGGCGCTGCCTGGGACGTCTTATACCTCAGTTTTTTTTTTAAAAAAGGCACCCTTTGCACGTTGCCCCTCCAGGCCTACGAGCAAGGTCGTTTCCGTGCCTATTCGGAACCCTTCTGCGGATTCTACTCGCCCCGGGCGTTTACCTGGAAGAGCTGGCAACACAAAAGGTTCAAACCCAGCATTTGGTAAAACCAGTGTGAACGTTTTCCATAATGCCAAACTGCGGCGCGCCTCCATCGAGTCGTTAGACTGATGAGGTTCCTCCCCTTCCTGAAGTTGGTCGTAAGGCCGTCTTCTAGGGTTCCTAAAGCTGCTTCCCGAAAGGACAGTAACAACTGAGATTTGGCTCTAACTCCCGCACCCAGTGCTAGGCTGGGTGACTTGAAGACGGTGGATCCTCCAAATGAGGGACCCCAGCCTCCGAAACCGACCACCTGCCTAAGGTTTCGAGGCAGACGGCGGACTCGCAAAGCCAGCCCAACCTCCCACGAAAAGTCTTCGAAGAGCTGCCCGTATTCCTGCCATGTAGTCGGTGTGAGGAAGAATGAAATGCTGGTCCGGTCGCCCAGTCCTCGCGGACTCTTTGGCGCCCTCATCGGTGCGCTCATTCCCCGCAATTCCTACATGTCCAGGAACCCAGCAGAAGATAATCTCGACATCTGCCCGGTTCGCCATAACCGTGGCGTCACGGATACCACAAACCAGGGGATGCGAAGATTCCAATGCCCCGAGAGCACTCAGGGCGCTTTGTAAGTCGCTATAGATCACAATCCGGTTTCCGAACCAGGCACGTCAGGTAATCTCCCGTACCGAGTGGTGTATTGCCACCAGCTCGGCCGTGAAGACAGACGCAGCGCCTGGCAGAGCCCCGCTGACTTCAAACAGAGGGGATACAGCGTGGAAGCCGACCCCCTCTTGGGACTTGGAGCCATCCGTATACACTGGCACATTTCCAGCGTGACACGAGGTGTGCTCCAGAAAGGTCGAACGCAGTACTCCCGGCGCCGTACAAGCTTTGGGAGCAGAGGCGTGACGACTAATAGCCAAATGTGGTACCCTCCAGGGTGGCGTCCTTGGCAGAACCAGGGGCGCCACCAGCCCGAGAGCTATATCTAGCTCTCGAAGGAGTTTCCTGACCCTAAACCCAAAGGGCTTAGGGTATGAATGGCGTCTCTCGGCGGCATAGGCACCATAGAGATCAGCTGCGGATGCAGTGAGAGCTGTTGGCGACGGAGGGAGGCGCCGGGCTCGCGCGTACAGGCGAGTGATGCACTGCACGCGGCGCAGAGCGATTGGCATCTCCCCAGCATCGACCAACAGGCTCTCATTGGGGGAAGTGCGTAAGGCACCGGTCGCAAGGCGAAGTCAGGTGTGATGGATCGAATCCACCTTCCGCAATAAACGCTCGGCTGCGGATGCATAAAACTCGCATCCTTAGTCGAGCTTCGAACCAACAAAGGATCGATAAAAAAGTTGATACTCAGGGCAAAGAGTGTGACGCTGAGGACACTCCCCTGTGGGACACCCTCTTCCTGCTCCTTTGGGCCGGAGAGGGCTCCCCCCACCGTACGCGGAATCGACGATCTCGCAAAAATTCAGATATAAACATTGGGAGGCGTCCCCTCGCCCCCATCGTGTGGAGTGTCTCCATGATACCGTATCGCCATGCGGTATCATAGGCCTTCTCCAGATCGAAAAACACCGTGGCCTAGTGTTGTCTACGAAAGAAAGCCTCGCAGACGGCATTGTGTACGGGACATCGTCCGGACCATGGGCGGTGTCCGCTCACGTAGCGAGAGCGGAGTGCAACTCACTCACAGTAAACTTGTCGTTGAAGGGTTCTCCACCTCTGGAGGTAAAGTCCAGCCGGCGTCCTTCCGTGACATCAAGACGTGCATTGAATGCTGGCGGAGCAGCATCCCGGTTAGAGAATGCGGAAAAAGCGGTTGCTAAGGATTCCGCTACAGGGAACTTAAAATTGCGTGCCATTGCGCCGCGACTGTTCCCATGGACCTACCCCCCAATGCCGCGAAGGCTTCAGGTTGCTTCCTGTCTGTCTCCGAATTGGGCACACTCGCGGGACGCACCGTTATTTGATGGAGAGCTCGCCAGTGCCCTACTGTGAAGACTGCGTTGTCCCCCAGACTGTTCGGCACATCCTTGTTGAATGTCCCAATCTGGGCGATCTTCGCGCACGTTATCTGTCCCGGTACCGGGATGGGCGGAGTTGCTACCGCCTGTCCGTTTTACTCGGGATGGATTCGTGCACACCGACCTTTGAACTTTTAGACTTTTTGGAGGAGACCGGCCTTCTCCCCATTATTTAATATTTGACTATGGATCGCGGTCTTCCTCGGAGGGGGAGTGCGGGTCTTTTCCCGTCGACGGTGCTCGCTCTATATTTTTTTAATTTGTTTATTTTTCTTTTCTTTTTTCTTTTTTTTAAATTTGGCTTTTAATATAGCCTAGATTTATGCTAGCTTGAATATGGCGACTTATGCCCTAGAAGGCAGTCGCTAGATGAGATAAAAAAAAAAATTAAATGGGGATCGCCTGGAAGTGGTGGACTCGCACCGTTTCCTTGGTCTTGTATTCGACCGATGCCTCACCTCGGAGGCTCATATTCGCAGCCTTAAGGTCTCTTGTACCCGCGCTATGGATATTCTCCGTTCCGTGACGTTCAGCGCATGGGTCGCTGATAGGACTACAGCCTTACTTTTTTATCGATTCTTTGTTGGTTCGAAGCTCGACTACGTATGCGAGTTTTATGCATCCGCACGTCCCCCATTGAGCGCCTACTTGTCGTTCCTGGGGAGATGCCACTCGCTCTGCGCTGTGCACAGTACTATTCGCCTGTACCCGCGAACCCGTTTAGGCCGAACGTTGTGTTGTAGAATTTGGAGAGCAGAGGCGTGGCGTCAAATAGTCAAGAGGTGGTACCCTCCAGGGTGGCGTCCTGGGCAGAACCAGGGGCGCCACCGGCTTTAGAGCTATACCGAACTATCGATGGAGTTTCCTAGTCCTAAACTCAAATGTTTTGGGGTATGATTGGCCTCTATTGGCGGTATAGGCACCATCGAGATTGGCTGCGAGTGCATTGAGAGCTGTTGGCGACTGAAGAGGGATGCGGGCCTACCCCCGACGCCGGAGCTCGTTTCCTTCGTTGCTTTTTGTTTTTTTTTGTTGTTGTTTTTTAACTGTCTTACCCTTTATTCTTTTTATCTTTGTTATTTATATATTAATAGCGCCATCTGGCAACGTCCACCAAGCATGTCCCCGGAAAAACGAAATGCAAGAAAAATAAACCGGAAAAAATCCCACAAAAACAGGTTAAGCAACTAAAAGAAAGGGCATGCTCCAGCTTCGAAGGGAGGCCCGTCTTTTCCCGGCTCCCTAGCCGGGGAAAGGCGGGGTCACTATCGCTTGTACTCGTTCCGAGTACAAGCGGTAGTGACCCCGCACGTCTCAGTACCGGGACAAGTAACGTGCACGAAGATCTCCCATACTGAGACATTCGAACAAGAGTGCACCGAGCAGTCTGGGGGACAACGCAGTTACAAGAAGTCGCAGGCGAGCTCTCCATCAAGTGGCGATACGCCCCGCGAGTGTGTCCAATTTGGAGACGACAGAGAGCGACCTGAAGCCGATGCGGCAATGAGGGTACGACCACAGGACAGTTGCGTCTCAATGGCTGCAACTTTAGGTTCCAGTCAGCGTCACCTGTGGACAAATTGGTGGGTGCAGGATATCCCAGCAAGCCAAAATGATCCGAAAAACATGCTAGGCGTTACTGCAAAAAACTATTAATGTTCTACCGTGGCCTACTCATTCCCCTGCCTTGTAGGAACAAGTCTACAAGATGAAACCTTCAAAATCTCGCCCAATTGAAAGCTATATGTAAAGAGGAGTTCGCAGATATTTCACCCGATGTTGCCAGCACTTGGTCAAGTTTTATACTAAGCAACTGACACCAGTTATAGCAAACAATAGCGGTGTAACGAAATATTAGGTTATCTGTATCTAGTATTCAAATATTTATTTCCACCCTTATTTATACGTTTGAATGTCTTTATTCTCTCTCTTAAACGTAATAAAGAACTGGTAATTAACAATATAGGTGTATGATATACAAAAAATCATTGTGTAGAAGTCTAAATACCACGTACATTAGTGAACGTAGAGAGATACCCTTACACAAGCTGCGCGTACCTCCCGTATTTCAAATTCACCTTTCACCTTTCGCCTCGAATTCCCTTCGATCCTTTGAGACAACCAAATTCGAGACGGCCGTTCAGGAAAATGTCTGCCGCTAAAAGACACCTGCTAGCCGACGAAGGTCAGAGTTTTCGCGCCGTCGTAAACTCCGACGTGTGGCGAAGGTGTGAAAGATTTACTCTCTCTGGCAGCAGATGAAAAGGTCTTCGACGCAGCGATACGGATTTTATGAGAATTCGGTGCTCTCTCGATTTCTGCTCGTGAGGGAAATAAAAGGGAAACTTCTCTCTGGAGTCAGGCAGAATATCTTGGACCTATGTTGTGAAGAGAGCTCGTCCCACAATAGAAACAGTTCGCCCGTTGTAATAAAGAAACTTCGGGGAATTGGTGTGTTGCTGTCACGGTACGTGTAGGTGCCAAACTTCTCACAAACCCCGTCCCCCTTCAGAGTCAGGGTTACACAGGACCTCCCTCTGCGGATTACCCTAGACGTAGCTAGGTAATCGGTTTTGGCTACCCACTCCAGGAGCGGAATAATCGGACAGTCACTTCGAGGAAGAAGTCCGATTTCAGCTACAGTTTTGCTCGCCTTCGTGATCCGGCATAGGATCATTATATCACCAGTCTAGGATTACCTTCTCATTCGGTAACCTCGGACGGCCGGACTAAGTGCGATCTTCGTCACCAGAAGAAGATCTTCACCGTCATTCTTAAAAATACTTACGAACTAAAAGGTTTCGTTAAAGTGAATTATCCCCTCCCATAACTTCACCAGTTTATTCGTTAACTAGAATTCCCATCCCGAGCCCATAACTTCGAGTATTAAAAGTGCTTAATTCAATAATATTATTCAATTCATTCTGTCGGGTGCCATTAAGACGCAAGCATCCTAGTGAGTAATTTTCAAGTATAATCCCCACGACATATTGTAGACTTACTTATTCAGTGCAAAGATTAATTCTATTTATACCTATATACGCTGTTTCTTATTTCTAATTCATGTACATTAAAGATTATTTTTGTATCTGTGTGTTTAACTATTTTGGACGATCCTTTGGCAATTATTAAGCAATCTACTCGGCTTAAATCTCAATATTACACCGGTCCATCCATGACTGGCTTTTACTGAGTGGGGACACACTCAGGGGATCATTATCTTAATTTTGATCAAAGGGAAATCACCGGGGTTATTCTTATTCACCGGAAGTGGCTACGGTAAGTGTATTGGATACACTTCTCCTCCGCTTCACCCTGGTGCAGTAATAAAATATATGTTCAGGAAGTGGGACTGGGATTACCCACTCACTAAACCTCGACATTTAGAAATAATTAAAATAAACTTTGAGCGTGCGAGTCTAGTCGCGGGCGACTCTACATCTCACTATGTCAGTTGGTCGGTGTCTGTTTTGCTTTTGTAATAACATCATAACTAGTCTGTCAATTCTAATGGAATTTGAAACCCTTATGTTGTCTTACATTTTCTTTCGAATTATATAATTGCCAAAGTCCTCAAGGTTTGCCCAGAAATTATTTTATTTTGGCAATAACATCATAACTATTCGGCCGATTCTAACGAAATTTGAAACCCTCATGTTATTTTACATTCTCTTTCAAATAATATAATTGTCATGGTCCCCACAAGGTTACTCCGCGAATTATTGAAAGTTTTGAAAGGCATAAATCAATAAGTGAGAGCACACGACTTTTTGGTCAGCAGACCTAGTTTTTCCCATCTGGATAATATCTTCCTCACATTTGCACTTGTTCTATCTTCAGCATTTCCTTAACTGATCACTACTTACAAACTTTCTCGCGTAGATACCATGATTGGTGTTCACTGAGTTCTAAATAACCTCAAGCTTTAGATTTGGCCGAACCACTCATTTATAAATGGATTTATATCATTTGATTCCTGAGTAAAATGAATTTGAATAAATGCCTCTGTTTTCTTTGTTATCCCTTCACACAGTAGGCACAATCAAGCCATTGCTTTAAATTACTCCAAGTTCTCTCATACCAACACCATATATTATAACAACAAACTGAGGGTTGAGCAAAGCCCTCAGGGCCTATCAAAAGTTATGAGTCATCAGGGGTTAACTTTTTTTTTTTTTTTACTCACGGCCCCCTTTGACAATCTAGCGAAAGTACCCTAGAAAAGTTCATATAAGCAGAACATCTTGCATATAATGAATCTATGTACTTATATTTTTTTTGAAAATCCTGGTTTCACTTTAACATGTAAAAATCAATGACCACTCCATGAAAAATAAACTGAACCGCCTCCATCTTAAACAAAGGAAACTGGAATTGTGCTCCAAAGTTCATTTCGATGAGGTTGTTGTTGTTTATTTGATATTCACAGTCCCCTGAGGTTAAGAACCCCTGGGTTCTTAACCTCAGGAGCTGGATAAGTCGGGGAGAATTGCGCTCTCCATTCCACAGTTTTACATAGCCTAATTTCACCACTCGTTTCTCCTGTAGGAGGTTTCCGATTGGTTTTAGCTTTCGTTATTTTAAATTAAAATATTTTTATTCGTTTATTGAAGATTTTCTTTGTTTTCCTTACTTTGTGTGTGGAGGGGGGGGGGGGGTCATCATTTCTCATTTAAACGAGGTTAAGCACATCGAGTTTGGTCAGTCGCAAGATGGAGGCCCATTTTGGTTCGACTTGACGACGGATGGTATACGTTGTAGGGCAAAAACTTGCAAATCGCTAGTACATCCCTTACTAGCAAAGCCCTCCCCCATGCTTATAAAATAAGATATTAATTATTAGGTGATGTAATTGCTATGCCCTCGTTGGTTTCCCGCCATGTGAGAACATAAAAAGGTGTATGCGCGTATGATTGTTATCTCTCCGCTTTACCGCTTCCCTCCTTTCGGTAAGTAAATACCAAGATGAACAGGCGATTGAGTAATGGGCTTAGCTGCGTCAAAAAGGAAGGGGAGCCGAAAGCCTGTTGCTTCAAGCTCACTGACGCCTGTTTGACGGGGTCTCCGAGAGCACTATACATACCGCAAGCGAAACCTTCAACACTCTTCTTACCTCTTCTGGCTTCATTGTTGTGGAATTCACCACCACACGGCGTGTATCACAATTGCATAACCGCACAAACTGGATGATAAACGAGGAATTGGAACCAGAACCAGTATTTAGATAGCGTAGAACAAGGGTGCAGCCGTGGTCGAATTTTTAATGGCCTACTAACGAGTCGGATAAAGACGACTCGATAACATTAAGACAATTTCTGACGGATTTGCTTATTACACATGACATATATTTATTCATTAATCATAATTCTCTCTCTACATTTCGATTTATGTGATAAATCGATGTCTCGTTTCGAATAACTCGGAAAATGTGGAAACCTAATTTTAAAATAATGGAGATTCATTTGTTTGTCCTGTACAACTTCTTATGGACTTACAAGTCACCATTTTTGTAAAGGTTCCCTATCCCTTACCTTAGTAGGAAATTGTAAGATATTATTCCTTTATTATATACAGGGGGCAGTGAGTAATTTGACGGTTAAATTCATCACAAAAGAAAATAACACAGTTCATTTATACATATATATTTTCCAAAGTTACATATCAAAGACTTGAAGGATTCTGCTATTCATTTTTGTTGTAGAATGACCCCCGACAAATACGTCACTTCTACCCAATAGTGTTAGAATTATTACCCCGAAAGTAGGGCAGGGTTAACCAAGATGGTAGCGCTTAAGTGAGAGACAATTGATTTGGAAAGGATAGTGATCTCTCCAGAGAACTTATTCGAAACGATGTTTAGTTCCGAATGTCCTCGTTAGTTAGTTTAGTTTAAGGGTAGTTTGAGAGAAGTTTGGTGGTTTCGAAATGTATAGAAGGTTAAGAGTTTGAAGGACCGAAGGTTAAATGAATTTAGGCGAGAGAGGGGGGCAAAAGGGAGAGAAGGTTTGATGCGAATTCAAGGGAACTCGCAGAACCAATGCGAGAAAGAGGGTATAAAAACTTAGCTTGGCCGGAGAACCCGGGCAAGGATCTTGCTTGCGAGGAGTCGTCGTTCGCGATACCACACACTTCAGAAGTTTTCCGTCTGGCCGAGTCCCAGTTTATGTAGAGAGTGTTGAGTGCGGACGGTTCGTTCTTCTTAAAGTTTCGCAACGGTTCTGCCCAGAGACAATGAGTTTGGGGAGATAGGGGTTTCAGCGAGTTCTTCTTCCTCCACCTTGCGATGAATAGGGGCCCTTTGTCCCTCCTGTAAGGGGTTTTTCAAGGAATGGGAAAGGGGAGAGTTGGGTGATGATTATGGGGAAGGAGTCGAGGGAAGATGTCGTGCGAGGTCCAAAACGCGTGACTCCCTGTGCCTACAATAAATCAATAAAACACCGAGGTGGGGAGTGGCGCTAAGCGTCTCGTATATATGCCTAAGAAGACCAACTGCCCTTTCCCCATTGTATAACCATAAACCATATGGTCAGTCTTCGATCGCTAAAAAGTGGGTCATATGGAGGGGGGGGGGGAGAACCCAATACAGGAGGAAATCCAAACTATCTTCTTTGGACTTACATGCGTTCATGCACGCTCACACAGACACATGTGTAAGATTGTGCAATGGGCCCTGCAATCCTAACAATTGGCGTGGTAGCTCAAGGTCAACACGTGACCTTGATTCTACTCTGGTCACGAGAGATGGGGGATAGAAGTGTGGGGAAGGGACGAGTGCGAAGGATTTAAATTCAAAAGAGAGTGCATTTGGCCGATATTAACCTAATGAAGGCTGTGGCTAGGAGGCTTATAAAAAGTAGGTAAAACAATATACTGATATATACACAGTTATAAACAATAAATAGATTAAATCAAATAATGGTAATAGATACTCTATGTATACAAAAACCGAACATATCATAGCTACTCAGAGAAGGCTCTACGTGGGGGAGGGGGGGTCGAGAGGCGATACGAGCATCTGTACAAATACACACAGGGTTGACTGGCGGGATAGTCACAGATGATTCGTCTCAGCCTGGCTTGCGTTCGAGGCTTTAGGAGATGAAATGGGGGATCGGATGGTTATTTAAGGGGCTTTAACCACGGGGAGTTTAGCCTCTAGTAGTAACACTAACTGGAGGGAGTATTCGTGCCAAACGAAATGTACCGAAACTAAGGATGGGCCAATTGCCTGGGGCTCAGATCCTTCGATATAATTCTAGCCTTTGGCTCGTCGAGAAAAGGGAGTGCGATCGAGAATGACGTGTTTCGTTGTAAGAGGCAGGCATATACTGTCAATGCCCTATTGGTACCAACAATATATAAGGACCAGCCAGATCCGTTACTGCCTCCGCCAAGGGGGGAGGGATCTCTCCACGAACCGACACGGCGCTTGAGGGATGGGAAGTACTCCCGCGGGGTTTCTTGATAATTCCCTGGGAGGCGACAGAGGCGTGCGTTTCAGGTTCCAATCCCTCGCTTATCACAGAAAGCAGTTTGATATTCTGACTGTTCTCACGGTCCTCGCTCACGTGGACTGACCTCGTTGTTTCCACGGGCCACAGGGCAGCGAAGGAGCCTCTATTCTCGACAATTTTATTCAATGAAACGCGTCGGCCATAACCACAGCCTCCAGGTGGAGTCGGGATATGCTGCAGGGTTTCTTGACGGTTCCTCTGTTTAACTGGGTGAAAACTATGCTGATCCTGGACCTAAGCTCTATCTTGAAGGTGGTCTCTCTCTTAACCAAGACCCATACATAATAGTCCAGGGGCTTACAGTCCGTGAAATATCTGACACCCAAAACTGGGTCCACGTGTTTGTGTGGCATATTGCAGTCCTGTTGCCATACGTACGGCTTTCCAGCCGCCACCTCCTTGCTCCATGTCAACACCAATTCCTCCAGGCACTTGAGGTAGTTCTCCTTAAGTCTGAGGCCTTCGCGAAGATAGACGGTGGCAAAACGTGGCCCTCGCTACTGACCTCCCCAAACGCCATGATGTGAACGAGGAACTTGGTCTTCATGACTCTCGGTACATCTTTGGGGGACACAAGAAGCCAGCGGTCGTTTTGCAAATTCTCACATGGTCCTGGCAGAGATTCTTATCGTCTGAGAAGAACCAAAGTATTCCAGGCTTGAAAAGATGCCTCAGTTTGTTCATGAACTTCCCCACCTTGTATGAGTATTAGCGGATGTCCTCGTACACTAGCTGCCTGATGAGAGAGACTGACACTCACTTGTCCATACCTATTGACCTCATTGACTTTCTGGAATCATCGTCAATGATGGCCTGGATCGCTGCGACAAATTCGCCGTATTAGAACGCTTAGATTGAGGAGGTTTCCGAGCCGCCGTAGTCTCGTAATCACAGCTTGACTCATCCAACTTTGTCCTGATCCTCTGCACTCTCCTCAGATTGACACTAAAACACTCAAACATCTTCGTATTGGAATTCCAGACGTGAATCGCAAGTCGCATATCTTTAATTCTTTTCAAATTTCTCTACTGTAAGATTGAATTCAGCCATGCTATTGTTTCCTTCACAGATAATCCACAACTGGGTCTACTATGATAAGAAGAAGAGCACCGACGCCTGATAACACGCATGCGTCGAATGAAGAGTTGCAAGTGGTGACAAATTACCCACCGCCCCCTGTAAAACACTTGTCAACTTCACTGGGAATATGCAGTTCAGATTTGCTCTTCTTATAAAAGAATATAACCTAAGAAAAGGAGACAGCAAAAGGCTAATCAATAGTCTATACGAAACGACGTCTTTGATCTTAGACCGCATTCAACGTAAAGCGACGTCTAAGCGATGTCTTTGATCTTCGACTGCGTTCAACATAGGCGCTGTCTTTGATCTTAGACCGCGTTCAACGTAGAGCGACGTCTTCGATCTTAGATCGCGTTCAACGTAGAGCCACATATTTAATCTTAGACCGCGTTCAACGTAGAGCGGCGTCTTTGATCTTAGACCGCGTTCAACGTAGAGCGACGTCTTTGATCTTAGACCGCGTTCAACGTAGAGCGACGTCTTTGATCTTAGACCGCATTCGACCTAGAGCGACGTCTTTGATCTCAGACCGCGCTCAACGGAAGCGATGTCTTCGATCTTAGACCGCATTCGACCTAGAGCGACGTCTTTCATCTTAGACCGCGTTCAACGTAGAGCGACGTCTTTGATCTTAGACCGCATTCGACCTAGAGCGACGTCTTCCATCTTAGACCGCATTCAACGTAGAGCGACGTCTTTGATCTTAGACCGCATTCGACCTAGAGCGACGTCTTTGATCTCAGACCGCGCTCAACGGAAGCGATGTCTTCGATCTTAGACCGCATTCGACCTAGAGCGACGTCTTTGATCTTAGACCGCGCTCAACGGGAGCGATGTCTTCGATCTTAGACCGCGTTCAACTTAAAGCGACGTCTTTGATCTTAGGCCGCATTCAACGCAAAGCGACTTCTTTGATCTTAGACCTCATTCAGCCAAGAGCGACGTCTTTGGTCTTAGACCGTGTTCAACGTAGAGCGACCAAATTAATCTCCGAACTTAGGAGTAACGGAGAGATGCTCATTTGCTTTAACTGGAAAATCTTCACTTGCTGTCCTAAAGTTCTTATTGTTTAATAATTATTTCTCAACATGTTTGTTTTTTAACTTCACAGCGAAAACAGGGAAACGGTTGGAAAGAAAAGGAAAATGGGATGGGGGGCATATAGCCGTGTATCCTTCTGAGGGTATTGGGGGCGGGGGGCACGCATACAGTTGTCATCTGCAGCATATGCATCCAAGATAAACCTGACATCCTAATGCGGGGGAAAAACATGCAGAAATAATAAATAGCATATGACCGCCATCATTCGTGATGCATCAATCGAGGCGATTTTCAAAGCCAATCAAAAAAAACTTCGGCTGTGATTGTTTGACTTCATTAATTACTTTATGACCACTTTGTAACAGTTATATTTTAACTGCAGCACAGTTATCTTTCATTCTGCAGCTGAATTTTAGCCTTATTATTATATTCCTTTTTGTGCAGAGGAGGCATCTTGTAGTTGCTTTTTGGTTTTTAGTTACAGGTTGCGAGGCCAATTTCGTTATATATCGATATGTAAGTTGCTTAATTCATCCCCTCCCTTAATCTGGTTCAAACTGTACTTGTTGCCTGTGTTTTGGGGTAAAAATGTATTCCTAGAGGCGTTAAAATGCAGCCTTCCTACCAAAGTATATTTGGGGTTAAACAGAAATACTGATAACGCTTTAAATCCCTAAAATCTTTTCCTTTTTTTACGTTAGTTTCCCTTCTTTCTTTTACCATTCCTGGATATGCTAGACCCAGCAGTAAGCGAAAGATGTTGTTAAATCCGCCCCCAACCTTGATATTAAAAAATGTAATGTAAATAGAATAGTTGTAATTAGTCACAGCTAATGTAATCAAACCGATACCGTTAGATTACGTGTAATTAATTACATGCGACTCTGGCATTTCTGTTAACCGCGCCTATGTATTTGCCTTACAATAAAGCGAAAACTGACAAGTGCATTGCGGGAAAGCTTCTAAAAAAACAGGCTCCTAAAGAACTTAGCTAAAATCAGGGAGGGGACAAATTTTTGTGTCCCCTTGCGAGGTTTTACGGCCTTAGACCCCCCCCCCCCTCCCTAACGAAGTTGAGAAGTGTAAATTTACCATTTGGGAAAGATAAAGCATGAAGAAGAATAAAGAGGCACTAAAATAGCTAAAAGGTTAAATGAATAATAAATTATGCACTAAAACGGTAAATTAAATCCTTAAAACGGGAGGCTTTAGTTATTATAGTGAGCAAAGCTCTGTTGTGTTTTCGTAATTAACATGAAACCCAGAATCATTAATTAAATGCCCGCAACTTTAATATACAACTCGAGCAATTTTGGCCGCTCGGACGCAGTCCAAGAAAAATTTGTCGCTTATTAGAGCGCTCTTGTTGTTTTGGTTTTTCGTGTATAGGATTTGTCCGTGTGCGTTTCTCGTCTGGAGGATAAAGCCATGTGCGTTACTCGTGTATAAAATTTATTTTTGTGGAGAATAAGTCGTGCATTTCTCCTGTAGAGGTGTGCGTTCAGTATGTAGATTATTTGTTCCTATTCGTTTCGTACATGTACGTGTCGTAGTTTTTTAATGGTATTTACCACCGATTTATTATACCTTTATTTCTCAGTGTGGACCTAATGATTAACGTGGAATCCGAACCACAGGTATCTACAACGTGTGGCAGCCGTCGTGAAGCAGAGGTGTAAGAGTGCAAAAGGCTAGTGCGTCCAGAGTTATCCCGCCCTATCTCCTGTCCTTTGGCCCACTATCAGGGCCAGAAATGAGGAGAAGGGGCGAGAGAGCCCGGACTTCTCCCATTCCCTCTTTCCCCACTCCCTGTGCCTTGCGGCACCGGGCAGATTGTAACAGGGGAGAGAGGAGATGGACAGACAGAGAGAGGAAGAGGAAAATGAGCGATAGTACAGCAAGAAACTAGTAGAAGATCAAACAGATGACCTAGGTGGTCTTGACCCTACATCTAATACGCGGTGCTAATACCACGGTGTGTATCACCCACCCACGTATGTTTGTAGAGCCCGTTAAGAGAGACAGTAACCAAGAGTTGTTGAGGAATGGAAAGAAGTTGAGGTGTGTGGTGAGCCGCAAGATGCTTGGAGGTCAAGCTAATCTCTGTCCATTTTAATTAGTTAGAATTTGGAATTATAGTTAGAGGAAGTACCTGAGATCCATGTACCTGTGCTTTACGTTTTTGTTACCTAGTACTTATAGTTGGCGTTCAAACCGTTATTAGTGTGTGTGTGTTTGTTTTTAAGAAGAATTTGTTTGCTTTTCTCGCATGTTGTGTTGTATTCTAACTGACTCTATTTTTGCATGCATGTTTTCCCTTTTATATTTTCGCTTTCACATTTGTTGTTCCTCAATGGTTTTTGTTACCCTTTCCTCCGTCGCGTATCGGTTCTCTTAACCGTTTGTTTAATCCTTTGTTAAATCCGGTGATTGTATCCTTCGCGCTATGTGTAGATGTTTTCTTCTCCTTCGTCCTCATTTCCGATCCTCGCCCTGCTTTGGAAGAGTTGGTGAGGCCTCAGGTCTATTCCTACGAGGGGCGGTCAATAAGTTTTGCAATTCGGATATAAGGAAACGAGATATTAGGAAAAGTGTTTTATTATTTTTTAATATAACTCCCTCGACTCCAATGCACTTGCGCCACTTGTCCCTGAGGTTTCGAATTCCCAACAACCAGAAATCTCCTGACTGCTGTTCAATCGACTCCTGGACGGCGAGCTGGACATCTTCATCGTCATCAAACCGGCGTCCACGCAGTGCAGCCTTGAGCTGGCGGAATAAAAAGTAGTCGCTAGGGGCCAGATCTGAACTGTAGAGGGGATGGTTGAGCTCCTCGAATCCGCACTCGCGAAGGGCAGCTTATGCAACTCTGGCCTTGTGGACTTTGACGACGTTGAAGTTGATCATGGGGCATGAGGGACCCAACGGGCAGAGACCTTGGTCATGGCCAAATTGTCGTGGATGATGTTGATAACACTTCCATGTGATATTCCAAGCTCTCGCTCGATTTCTTCGACCTTCACCCGTCGATTTTCGAGGATCATCCTTTCCACATGGGTCATATTGTACTCGTTGGTCACGTCTGATGGGCGTCTTGGACGGGGGTCATCTTCAAGGGACTCACGACCATGGCGGAACTCCCTATTCCAGCGAGCAATGGTTGCATAGGAAGGGGCGGTGCTCAACCTTCTCCATTGTTGAAAAATTTGTGACTGACGACCTGCGATCAGCTACTGCTTCTTAAATAGACGAGGCAGGAGCGTGCGGCTGCAGGTCCTGACTTGTCATAACTTGTCCTAACACCCCCACAAACAGCCATCCCCCTTCCTCTGTTTTGCCCTAACGATTCGCAAAACTTATTGACCGCCCCTCATAGTTCTATTTGCGTTGAAAGTTCGTCTCCGATTTCGTCATGTGTCCTCTCGATGACTCCTTTTGCTCTCTTCATGATTATCCTGTTTAAGGGCTCGACGTTGGCTTCTCTGTGTAATTCTCCAATCTTTCTCCTCTCTGCCTTCGTGAAGGCGACCCGAATCCGGGTGGGGTGGGGGTGAGTGGCTCCATCCGGCGACTAAACACATCCGATGTGGCTTAATTTCGCTAAAATCGTAAGCGGTGTTTCCACTCGGTTAAGCCGAGTTGATTTATGTCCCTTTCTTACCCGTACATTTTCTCTTGTATCCCAGTGCCTTGGCAGTCTCAAACTAGTTTGAGAATAATTTTGTTTTATACATATTTTATTACCCCCTTTTCACCATTTTATTTATAGGTCTTTTATCGCCTCTTTGCTTGGCTGGCGGCTAATATTGCAGGCTAGTCGCCGACCAGCTTTCGTCTATTCACCCATTTCGGGGTCAGGAGGCGAGTGCGTCACCACGTCTTCTTAGCTCCGTTTGGGGCGTTTTTTTATGTCTCGATTCTTCCCACCCTTTCCCCCCGCTACTGGCCCCCATTTGTAGCACGAGCAATCTTGCTGCTGCTGACATCTGATGGAGTGTGTACTCCCGGCCCCAATGCCCACATGTGCAACTGCGGCTATATATGTTCCACACATTGTCACTTCCTGCATCTTCACCACTTTACAAGACCTCTCTTTGCAAACTGCCTGATGAGGCCTCGTTGTTATTGCGCTGTAAATTCAAGGGGAGGGGGGAGAAGAAGTATTTTCTTGTCATTTTCTTTTTTATCCTTGTTTTTTTTGTGTCCTCATTTGCTCTGTGGTGAGGGTGTAATGTGTGAATGTGTGCGTGTGATCCAGGTCAAAGCTGAAGCTCTTAAGTGTCGGATTTCATTGTATCACACAGGCCACGTGTATATCCATGCACTTTAAGGAATACGTACAGTTACACCTTTGTGTGCGTACGTCATGATCCATTCCCACATCCCATTCCCGGTTTCCATGGAAGGGCGGAGGTGGGGGGAAAGGGTGCTTTGATACCACGCTCATTTCATGGAAAGTGCTCGTGTGAACTTTTTTTCCCACATGGGGATGTGTGAGGAGTTCTGCTTCTTCCCCGTCTCTCCCCCTCCTTGGTTACTCGAAACGTCTCTTCCACACATCTTTAATTCTCATGTCTTTATTTACGAACCAATTTTCGGCAACTTTCTGCCTGATAGTCCTCTAGTCTTCACCTAAGTTTTTTAAAAGCGTCGGTGCCGCCTTCTGATTGCGTCTATGGAGATCTTAAAATGATGATAATAATAATAAAAGTTATTCTTTTAGCCTTAATCAGTTGGTGTGCCGACAGGGCGGCTTGTTTAACAATGTTATTGTTAAATGGGGAATGCCATTGTTCGCATGCAAATGCTAACAAACATGGGGTAGGGGCTGTGAGGCTTCCCGTTTCATAATGGGTGATTTAATTGACATTTCGGGCTGTTTTTTTTCATCCTATTCTTTGTTCAAATGTGACAATTTCATAGTTGAAAACTTATTGGATACGTAATGGCTGCTTGGTTGCATTGCTTCCATTTTGAATGTTTTTATATCAAGAGTCGAAGGAAGGTTAATTCAACCCATCCTCCATAGTATTGTGACGTCAGAATATCGAACCACGCCCCCCCTCCAAGAAAAATCCTGAAATATTTTTATAAACTAGATGACTTGCCTTCAAAATCACTACGAACCATTTTTCTAAACCTCATCCTTTCAAAGCCGATGATCCCACATGAAATTCAATTCACTACCTGCTTCCCCCCCCCCCCCCCTCCCGAGATGGGGGAAACTTTCCCCGGTAGCTGACATTGCCATATTTCCCGTCCGGAACTTCCACCGGAAACATTCGTCCACAAATGTTTTCCCACATCCCCACCGATTGTCTCCGGGCAAGTATTTGAGTGGTATTGGATTG
This sequence comes from Ceratothoa steindachneri, assembly GCA_963969495.1. NCBI lineage: Eukaryota > Metazoa > Arthropoda > Malacostraca > Isopoda > Cymothoidae > Ceratothoa > Ceratothoa steindachneri. Next base: position 81,520,221 of record OZ018328.1, read on the forward strand.
GCTTGGATAATATATCCGCTTGGATCAGGGATGGTACATGACATAGTGGAGCTTGGTTGACTCTCTTTGCCTTGTCCATCCATATAGTCGTACATTGCGATCAAAAAGACACTGTGCACTTATATATTTATTAACAGAAACACGTTTTAATATTAAAAACCGGAGAATATTATGAATAAAGTTTATAATCAATGTTGAAAGTGACCCCCGTTAGCATAAATACAGGCTTGGATCCTTTTTATTTTATTTCTAAATACCACCATTAGTTGTCTGAAATAAAAAAAATAAATAAAAAGTGCACAGTGACTTTTTTATCACCCTGTATAAGCACAGTTCTCACTGTATTGCAGTTTAGAGGATAACGATATATTCGTGAATCGCACCACTATTCGGTTCGGGCTGCCATAAGCGACTCAGTAAACTGGTCACGTAATTGAGGTGAGCCGGTGGAGATCCTTCTTATATGAAAGTTGAAATAGATAACCCCTTCCCCCCTTCCCTAGATTTTTTTGGCGCCCAATCATCTGCCTCCGAAGATTTCCATTACTAGTAGCTTTGAGAACGTTTTAAAAGTTTAATTTATGACACTCGTGCCAGTTTAAAGTGGCACCGTGCCATCTCCTTAAACGTATTCTCATATCTTTCTTTTATACTCCCCCCCCCCGTAAGGGCAGCGGCGATCTGCCTTCATGGCCGCCTTGCTGACGGGAGTTAGCGCCCTGTCCAGACCGAACTTAGCCTTTTCTTCTGTCTGACAGCCCCTCTTTTTATCCTACTTACTCACTTTCCCTACAATCTCTCCCACAACTTTCTCTAGTCGGCCTCTAATTTCACAGGGTAGACGCCGACCTTCTTCCTCTCACTAAACCAACCCTGATCAGGTCTAAGGGGGGAGGGTACAACGACCCTTCACCTCTTAGCTCCGGTTTGGGGTGGTGGGTTTATAACAACCTGCTTTATTCCCTCACACACCTTTCTCATATAGCCTTTCTCATTCTCCTACTCACAGTCTATCAATTTGACGCCATGCATAAGGTGGATCCGCCATGCCAATGGGCTGCAAGGTCACGAAGCCGGAGGAGTGGCATCAAATGGCGGCCGCTGGCTTTGCCGGCCCCGTATTCACCCCTCGCAGAGCGGGCTACTACGTGGGGTGATGAGCGTTTGCACCCCGTTGACACAATAGCGTCACTATGCCCACTGATGAGGACTCTTTAAAAACTCCATCAACTCTCCCTTTACCATCTTCGGAGCCGCTTTTGGGCAGCTCCACCGAAAAAAATGGAGTCCCCCTCCCCATCCCTGTGCTTTCTCAGGGGACCCTCCATACTTCTACCGGAGAGGAGGCTTAATCCTCTCCCATGCCTACGGGTGCAGGTGACACCCCCTTCTCTGGAGTCGCCTTTGGGCAACTCCCCTTTACAGTGGCAGTCCCCTCTTTACTTTCTCAGGGACCGCCAAGAAAGAACACCAGCTGTCCTTAATTGAACGCTCCCGGTGGGAGCGGCTCGATAAGGCCATCCCCCTTAGTGGGGCGAGGGATGACAGGGCCCGACGAAAGGTAGCTTGAAGGGGACCCGGGATGTCTCGGGGGGGGGGGCACATGGAGGCTCCACTGAGATGGACATGGTCTCTTTGGTGACACAGCCCCAGACGGTAGAATCTTTCATAGGGTCGAACACGAGTTCGTGCCTTACTGGAAGGAAGGGAGCTCCTCCCCTGTCTGGTGCCCCTGTGCCAGCAGGGACCTTCTCCATCTCGGAGAAGGATCTTGCTGAGGCCGTCCCATCCGGCCTAGGGGCTCCTTTCGGCGAAAGAGAGAAGCAGGTTAATTCCCCACCTTCATTCCCTAAAAGGTTAGGGTCTTTTCTTCGAAGAGGGTCCCCGCATCTCCTCCGAGCTAGGCCTGGAGGGCATGTTCCTTCAATAGAATTGCCGCGGACTCTGGGCCAACTGGGAGGATCTGCGGAGGGTTGTCTCTTCCCGTTCCCTGTTAGCTATATTTTTGCAGGACACCATGCTGGGCGCGTGCACTCCGCGTGCGCGATTTACACCCGGAATTAAGTATCCGTTCTTCTTTTGTCTTTAGATACCTCCTTTCAGACAGTAGCTGTGAAGCTACACCTGGATAGGAGGTTTACGGTTATTTCCGCGTACATTCTACCGTCAGCCAACTTGGAAACGGGGGACTTCCGCCGCCCCGTAGCATGGTTGCCGATGCCTTTTCTCTTGCTGGGAGATCTAAACGGCAGACACCCCCTCTAGGGAGACTACTCGATTGACCCCAGGGGTCAAATCCTTGCCGAACTGATTGATGAGCTGGAGATGGTGTCCTGAATGTGGATGAGTTTATGCACCACTGCCTGAGGACCGCTTCATTTTCCTGTCTCGATCTATCTTTGTGTTCTCCGAATGCACAGCCTGATTTTGGGTGGGGTGTATTCGCTGACCACTGTCGCCTAAGAGCCCAACCTGGTGGTGGTTGGCGCGGGCGTGGTGTTCCGCATTTCAGGAAATGATTGATTTCTTTCTCATTCGAGGAGTTTAGGTCGGTAGATGAGGCCGTTGAGATCTTCTCGTGCAACCTCAGGTTTAGCCTGACGAGTTTCGTTCCGCTCTCGCTTCGTGCGTGGACACCTCCCCGGTCCAGACGATGTCCCGTACGCAATGTTTCGACACCTGTGTGAGCGAGGCATGGCCTTTCTCTTAAGATTTGTTCAACAGGATCTGGGTAGAGGGTATCCTACGAAATTCCTGCCTAGTCTTTACTGTGCTCGCTTTTCGTAAACAGGGGAGAGATCACTATCCCGGCTGTCTTCCGCCCACTCTCTCTAACCTCCTGTATGTGCAATTTGATCGAGATATTGGGAAATTTTAGATTAGCCTTTTTATAGACTGCGGAGGCCAGCTGTCTTTCATGCAGTGCGGCGTCCACAAGGTACACTCTATGTGGGATGCTCTGCTCCGATTGGAAAACGCCGTCTGCGAGGCCTTCCTTCGTAGCCAGCACTGTGCAACGGTGTTTTTCGATCTTGAGAAGGCCTATGATACCGCATCCTAGAGACTCTCCACATAATGGGGGCGAAGGGACTCCTCCAAATCTTTATATCTTAATTTTTGCGAGATCGTCGATTCGGCTTACGGGTGGTGGGCGCCCTCTCCGGCTCAATGGAGCAGGAAGAGGGTGTCCCACAGGGAAGTGTCCTCAGTGTCACACTCTTTGCCCTGAGCATCAACGGCATCACCTCGGCGCTGCCGGAAGATGTTCTCGCTACGCTCTAGGTTGACGAGCTTTCGACCTCTTTTGGCGCTGTCCAGATGCCAACTCTGGAGCGTCGACTCCAGCAGGCATTGAACCGCATCTCTCGCTATACCGAGCGCACAGGCTTCGGTTTTCCTTGGCCAAGACTAAGGTGGTGCACTTCTGCCGCCATCCACGGCTCTAACCTGACCCAGACTTGTTTCGCAATGGAATGCGCCTGGAAGTGGTAGACTCGCACCGTTTCCTTGGTCTTTTATTTGACCGACGCCTTACCTGTTGGCTCATATTCGCAGCCTTAGGGCCTCTTGTATTGCGACATGGATATTCTTCGTTCCGTGACGTTCAGCGCCTGGGTCGCTGATTGGGTTTCCTCCATACTTTTATATCGGTCCTTTGTTGATTCGAAACTCGACAACGGATGCGAGTTTTATGCATCTTCAGCCGAGCGTGTATTTCGGAAGGTGGCCTCGTTCAACCACACCGGCCTTCGCCTGGCGGCCGGTTCCTTCCGAACTTCCCTCATTGAGCGCCTACCTCTCTATGCTGTGCAGATGCCGCTTGCTCTACGCAGTGCACAGTGCATTATTCGCTTGTAGGCGCGAGCCCAACGCCTCCCTCAGTCGCCATCAGCTCTCACTGCATCCGCAGCTGATTTCGACGGTGCCTATGCCGCCGAGAGACGCTAGTCATACCCTAAGCCCTTTGAGGTTAGAGCTAGGAAACTCCTTCGAGAGCTAGGTATAGCTTACGGGCATATGGTGCCCCTGGTTCTGCTCAGGACACCACCATGGAGGATACCACTTTGACCATTTGTCGTCACGCTCTGCTCCCAAAGCTTGTACAGCGCCGGGAGTATTGCGTTCTGCCTTTTTGGATCACACCTCGTGTCACGCTGGAACAGTGCCAGTGTATAAGGATGATCCAAGTCCCAAGAGGGGGTCGGCTTCCACGCCGTATCCCCTCTGTTTGAAGTCAGCGGGCTTCTGCCAGGCGATGTGTCTGTCTTCCCTGCCGAACTGGTCGCAATACACCACTCGGGACGGGAGATAACGCGACGTGCCCGGTTCGGATACCATATTGTGATTTATAGCGACTCACAAGGCTCCCCGAGTGCTTCCGGGGCATTGGAATCTCCGCATCCCCTGGTTCGCGATATCCGTGACGCCACGGTTTTGGCTAGCCGGGCGGATGTCGAGATTGTCTTCTGCTGGGTTCCTGGACATTAGGAATTGCGGGGAATGGCGCGTGGACGAGGGCGCCAAAGAGTCCGCGTGGATTTTGCGATCGGACCAGCGTTTCGCTCTTCCTCACACTGATTACATGGCAGGAATACGTCAGCTCTTCGGACCTCTTGGTAAAGAAGATGGGAGACAGTCGTTGGGAACTTAAAGTTGCGTGCCATTGCCTCTCGACTGTTCCCAAGGACCTACCCCCTAAATTTGTGGTGGCTTCAGTTTGCTTTCTGTCGTCTCCAAATTGGACACACTCACTGGATGCACCGCCATTTGATGGAGCGCTTTCCTGCGCCTTATTGTGACGACTGCCTTGTCCACGGACTGTTCGGCACATTCTTATTGAATGTCCCAGTCTGGGTGAGTTTCGCGCACGTTACCTGTCTCGGTACCGGGACGAGCGGGGTCGCTTCCTTTTCTTCCTTGTACTCGGGACGAGTTCGTACACACAGACTTGTGGACCCAACGACTTTTTGGAGTAGGCTGGCCTCCTCCACTTTATTTGACCAGGATTTTGTTTTTTTTGGTCGAATGTTCCTGTGCCGTGGGGTGGCGGGCCTATTCCCGACGTCGGAGCGCGTTTCCTTCTTGCCTTTTTGCTTTGTTTTCTTTTAACCTTTGTCCTTTTTATCTTTGTTACTTACATTTTGTTTTTTCAATATACACTTGTAGTAGGCTGTGTTGTTTACGGCGACCTATGCCCAAGCGACAGTCGCCAGATGAGCTTCCCCCTCCCACCCAATCTTTTATATGCCTAAGTTGGTCATCTGTTAGCTGCTCAACTATATATATATATATATATATATATATATATATATATATATATATATCTTTAGCTGTTAGCTGCTATATATCTGTTAGCTGCTCAACTATATATATATATATATATATATATATATATATATATATATATATATATATCTTTCGTCCATTCTTACTTTTACAATCTTCACTCTTTTGTATTTTCTTTACAAACTCAAAATCCTTCTGGCGGAGATCTTAATGGCGGCAGATGAGTCAAATTTTTATTTTATTTAAAAAAGAGAAACCGACGTGAGCAAGTACAATCCACCCAATTTTTCCAATTTTCCCTAACAGAAACCATGGAAGCGACATTTTTTCCTGCCCATCCAAGAAAACGAGCCAATTTATATTAAATTTGTTCTCCCGTATATACAGGATGCACCCCCCCCCCCAAAAAAAAAGAAGTTGAACCGTTTTCGAGAATAAATTTCTCAATGGCCATTGCAGCTAAGGACATTGAATAAAAACAAATGAAAGATGAATCCTTGATCTATAAATATTTGCCACTTGTCAAAATCATCTAAAAGTAATTTAATGAGACAATTTTCCTTTAAAAAATAATTTAAAACATTTTTTTAAATTTTCCAAATTGAAACCTTTAAAAAAAGTTCAAAATTTTCAACAAGTTTTAATGAATGGATATGCCCTCCTTTATGGTCAACCACAGCCTGTAATCTTGAAAATTCTCATTAAATTACTGTTAGATGATTTTAACAAGTGACAAATATTTATAGATAAAGGATTCATTTTTCATTTGTTTTTATTTCATGTCCTTAGATGTAATGTCTATTGAGAGATTGCTTCTCAAAACGATTTTTTTTTTTTGGGGGGGGATGCCCGTTCAAAGGACATAATATTCTAGAGCAGGTGTTCTTAAAGTAGTGTCGCAATACCCCCAGGGGATATTGAAACCGTTTCTTGGGTGCATCCAAAAAGGCATCCTGGCGCGGGTGCTCCCTAGAATTGAAGCTTTGGTTGCTTTGAAAAAAGAGGAGCACAAAGCCCATGCAAATCACAGTCGAAAAGAATCTTGCGTAATGAGCAAAACGACCTTTAAGAACCACTGTTCTAGAGCGTCAAATTGGACCTATGACAAGTATATAAAAGGCCATAGATTTTTCAATTCTCCGGGAAGGAAGGGCATTATTTCCCCCCTCTCGTGTCAATCCCTGAGTCCGATTTGTGGTTAGTAGTCGATTGGAGCCATGATTCGGATTGACTTTACAACGACTATCATACCCTATATTAGTCCGGGGTTCGGACTTCGCGTTAAATTGTAGGTTCCCATTGAGAAATAAATGCCTCCCTTCCCTAAAGGATGCAGATGTTAAAACCCCCGAAGAAATGTCTCATAGGAAACTCCTTAATGTTTATATATTTGTTTCACGTCGAGCGTTTTTTTCGGGTTTTATTGGGGGGGGGGGTCAAATTGGCCACCCGTGGCTTTGGTAAGTTTCATGCGCATAAAATGATCCTTCACCAAACAAATAAGGTCGTCCTCGACCTCCTCAAGGATAAACGAACTATTGTTCAGACGTTGGACAAGGCAGATTGCACAAAGCCTTGTTTTGGGACGGACTCGTCTCCTTGAATTTGATTAGGACTTTGAGGGTGGTCCTTAGAGACCCCGGATTTAGGAGTGGGAAAGGGTGCGAGGCAGGGCTTCGTGTAAGTAGGACATCATTGGTGAGTTGTGTGTCGTCCGACGTTATTCTACTGGGACTTACGCCTGATTCCTTGGTTTTGTAACGAAGGTTTACGTGCGATTGTTGGTTTTCTAACAAGGGGAATGTTGATGTCTTTTATTAGTTGAGTGTCATCCGGCGTTATTCTACAGAACACTTACGCTTAATTTTTTTACAAGGAGGTTACGTCCGATTCCTTGTTGTTATTTAACAATTGGAAGGCTGAGTGCGTTTTTTTTTACTTTAGTGGGGTCCGCCGTTATTCTACAGGGAGTTTGGGTTTGATTCCTTGTTTCTAAAAAGGGCAGCGGGGTGTACACCCGATATTTTGTTTTCTAAGAAGTGGAGGGTTGAGGACAATTGCACGCGCTGCGGGTTCTTATCGACCCAAGAAGTATCCTGTAATCAGTTGGCTAACAACATTTCGGGCCCTTTTTTTTTGCGAACTTCTTCAAAAACTGGGTTTTAGCCCCCCAAAAAACCCACCCCCAAAATCATTTCTATCAGTCGAGACATTGATATTCGCTTTGGCTCTTTCGGATGTTATACCAGCTTTAATAATTGACGTACGTGAATTTATCCCTTAATTATAACGTTACTTAAACCTCCATTTTATCAAGATGAAACCGCTCCCACACCTGAAAAAAAAATAGCCATACCATTTGGAACATGATTTATTCGTAGGAAGGGTCGAAAATTATGACGCCTTTGACAAAATAGCTTTCAAATTAAAGCGGAAACCAGAAGTCATTCTTGGAAGCAAAGTTAAATCTTTTAGATCCGCCGCCCCCCAAATTTTAAAGTTGCCTAATTCTTTCAGACAACTCCACCCATCTGTATACAGCTTTCTAATATTAATGGGTATTGAATTTTTTTATGTGTTGGCAGCTTTTCTGATGCCGGGTTTCGTTGACGAGCCAGTCTTCTCCCTCGAAGAAAACGAAAGAGCAACTTTGAAAAGAGAAAACACAATAAATGTACCTATTTTAGTTGTGCTACGACTGTGGCTCTTGCAGAATTAGGAGCGTGGTTTTAGAGTTTGTAGGAAGAGATGGATTTCGGTCTAGGACATTAAATGGGTTAGTATGTAGACCGATACGATTAAATTATTTATGGCTTTAGAGGAATATTAAAGGTTAGGGTAATAAAATATTTAAACGGGGATTGAAAAAATCACCAAACCTTTATCTTGGTTTAAAGTTTAAAGAAAAATTACTTAATTTTACTCATATACACAAACTCCCTGTGGTTCGGATCCTAAGTCAAACTCTAAATCCCTCCCCTACCTTAGATGTGTATCGGATGAGGTGATAATCGATGCCATAAACTATATAATCTATGGGGTGGAGCGGTAAGTAAATTATATTCTCAGCAGGCAAATATAGTAATCTGTAATTACCTCTTGAACTGTGGTCAGCGATTATCTACTTGATGGCGTATTATGTTAGTTGTAGTTTGGTTGATGAACAAACCTTATAGCAATGTTGATGAAGCGCGAAAACCTGAAGGGGCTACTGCAGCATGTTTCTTACCAATAGGCTTTTACTGTAGGGTGATTTCTACCTTAAAATAATAATAATCAATGATTTTTTATATTAAATCCCTACTCTTTTATAGTCTTATTAAACGGTAGCTTCATTCAAAAGTGATTTACTTTTATTTTTTAAATTTATTTTTTTAATATAAATAAAATGATTAATTTCTTTTTAATTAAATAATTATGGTAGGATTCATGCTTATTGGTAGGAATCAGGCTTCAGTTTCATCAACTGAAGCTTAATTAGTATCGGGGGCACTATTGGCCTACCTTTAAGCTTTTACGTATTACATCACATCACGCTTTAGACTGGCTTTATGCAGCTTACCATGGAGGGTTTATGTATTTTAGATGTTACCCTCTTACATTAACATCCCTTTCGTCTTGAGGAATATAAAGAAAATATTGCATGAAACCGAGTCTGGTTGTTAGTTTAGAATTTAGAAATAATTGGCCATCATGTAATTAATCCCAAAACCTTTGGCTGAAGTTTCAGGAAATACGATTCTTTTAGCGTCAAATTTCATTTTATTAATGAAATCCGCATAAATATTATAGAAAAGAAAAGAAGTTTTTGTAAACGTGTCTGTCCTAAACACGGCTAAAAATAAATCCACAATTGGCTAAATACAAAAGGGTGTTTGCCATTGGCTGTTTGTTACTACTTAAAAACAGCTAATAATATTTGAAAGCCATGTTTCATCCTTTAGTCTCGTCTGAAAATCACATAATTGTATGTTGACAAGATACTTTTCTCCTTAAAATGGCACAATATGCAGAAATTTAGCCATAGTCTTGCTTCTTTTGGCTTAAAACTCGACCTTTCCTCTGGTATTACCAGTCTAGCTGGTCCAAAAGATTAAATAATCAATGCATCAACTCTAGAAAGAGTCATTCATTACCTTTGAAATAATATCGCTATTGGGTAAGTATTGTTCGCTTGAATCGTTTCTTCTGCTACGTTACATAAATTTTTGTGGAGCGAACGAGTCAGTTTTAACTTATTGGACAGTTAAATTTATTGGACAGTTTAATTTTTTAATTGCGATTTATTCGAATGCTTTATTAGAATTGTAAGATGTATCCATGCATGTAATTGAGATTTTTCACTTTAGATACTTAATACAACGATATAGTTGACAAGGTCTGATTTACAATTCGTTTACAAGCCTGAATTACAAGTCGAAACAATACGAGATCTGCAGATTAGGTTCAGACGTGAGTAACGTTTCTGGTTGTTACAACCCATCTCTCTGTAGAGGAGTTACCAATATTCCTGATTACCTAGTGATAATCTCCTTTGATCTGTCTTCCTTCCGTACACTTTCACTAGCCATAACTTCACCGTTTACTCTAGAAACCGCCTTTTGAAAACTTCAGGCGGGGATACCCATGCTAATTTTCATCTGCACTTGTGTATTGGGGAAGAGAATGGAGGATAGAATTTGATAAAAAAAAACATTAATACCCCCTTGGCCAAAAATACAAAGCGCTCTTCATATATTTACATATTGGAGATGGAGAGGCATTTCACCCTGCTTGTGTGGTACCAACTGTGAAGCATAAAGGTGGTTCTAGCATGGAATAGGGCTGCATGGCTTCATCAGGTTCAGAGAAGATGTTATATGCCATGGAAGAATGAACTCGACAACTTCTACCAACATGTTTCACAAGTTTTAGAACCATCTATATAGAAATTGCATCCCACAACACCAAGAGAGGAAGTTATCTTTCAGCAGGGCAATGATCCATCTCATACATCCAGCCACACCAAGAACTGGTTTGGAGAAATGGGGATCACTCCTATGGAGTGGCCACTACTGGCCCAAACTTAAATCCAATACAACACTTGTGGGGAGTGCTTAGAGAAGCAATAAAATACCACAAGTACCAAAAAAAACAACTATTAAAAACTACAAGCTGAGTGGGAAAAGATGGCGTTAGAAATGTGAAAATTTGGTAACTCCATGCCACGAAGAAATATGGCTGTAATTAAAGCCAAATGGAGTCCAACCAAGCATTAAAATAATATATATATATATATATATATATATATATATATATATATATATATATATTTATATATATATATATTTATATATATATATATTTATATATATATATATATTTATATATATATATATATATATATATATATATATATATATATATTTATATATATATATATATTTATATATATATATATATATATATATATATATTTATATATTTATATATATATATATATTTATATATATATATATATATTTATATATTTATATATATATATATATTTATATATTTATATATATATATATATATATATATATATATATATATATATATATATATATATATATATATATATATATATATATATATATATATATATATATATATATATATATATATATATATATATATATATATATATATATTCGTCTATTACAAATGTCTAATTGTAGTGTATGAATGATTTCATAGGATGCATCATGGTTTCGACCAAGTGTATATGTATATCGAATTAAGTAAAATGCTAGACCGATTTAGGTCCGGTCTAATACAGGGTGTCCCAAAACCTGGAAAAGTCATGGAATTTTGACTTGCCTACTGTAAATTTTTTTAAAACAGGGTGTGTAACAGGTACTTTTTGTACTTTTTTCAAGTGGTACTTTTAAATATGATAGGGGCAAAACTCGCTTTCTTTTCTATTATTGCAAATCAATTTGAAGGATTTTTGCCAAAATTTCCAAAAGATTTTCCATTTACACCATTCCTTTATGAGGAACTTTTTTGTTCATTAAAATATATTGGCAAAATAATTCTGAAATACCAAGTATAGGAGGAAAATAGTAGTTTTTGTAGTGCTTTACTAAAAGCTAATCTTTACAAAGGTGATAGATAATCTTTTACATTTCAACGATATAGATTTGTCATTTACTACAAAAACGGCTACTAGAAACTCGCCAAGACGACCAACTGATGAAGAAATAAAGATTGCTTGATTTTCTTTCAGAATACCATCTTAAAAATACCATCTCCTAAGGTCATGATGTCATAAGCTGTCAAAAAGACTTGATTTATTAGAAAACATTATTAAAGTAAATCGCCTAACAGGAATAGAAGCAGATTTCATAAAAGAATCTCATTCTAGATTGATTGAGAATCCATTTGTGAAAGAAATATGTCGTAATTATGACTTTGAAAAAGATCGATTAGATTCATTTTCTCAACATTTTTTTAAATCGGTTAACATTACAAATGATTATCAAGATAGATTGGGACCCGTCATATTTTGAAATAGATAAACGGTTGTTATTAAGCTGTCGTAATGCTTGTGGATATTATAAGAATTACCTCGAGGAACAAAGCAAAAAGAATATGGAACAAAAAAAATGCAGCTGCGAATAAAAGAAAAGCAATGGAAGAAACAAGAGAATTTGAAGGAAAAAAGGAAAATAGAAGAAAAAGAAAGAGAATTTCAAATCCTAGACGACCAAATTCTAACATGGAAAAAATATTTTTGGGGAATTATGATTTTGTGTATATAACTTGCATATTGTATAACTTAATGTATATATATTTTTTTATTAAATATAAAACAAAAGAAAGAAAGCAGAGCATGAATATGGTACCTTCATAAAATTTGTTATTGCTAAAAAATTGAATTTGTTTTTCTTATTTCTTTATTACTATTATATATTATTAGGGCATTTCTTTTGTACCAGGTCAGTATGGGGTGGGTCCTGGTGGGATTTCTTTTATTTTTATAATTTTAACAAGACTTTGATTCTTTATCAGAATTTCATGTAGGTCAGGGAAAAGTCAGGGAATTTGAAATTGGAATTTCAGGGGACACCTTGTAATAGGACAAATTCCCGTCCGGATCCCAGGCAAATAATCCCATTCTTAGGATTATTAAATGAGGCGGATTCTCACCCCAGGGTCTCTTGGCACAATCGGGAGCGATTAAATTTAGTGACACGCCGCGCATATGACGTCAGTGCGGCGGTATTTCGACTCCTTTACCCGCAGAGGCTTTTTTTATTATTAATAAAGTCTGTACATTCTGTAGGCTTTTAGTATTCCTTTCTAACCCCACCACGCAAGTGTCTGTATAGCATGTGCAGCCATGCTGCAGCTGACATTTGAATGATTGTTTTGCCTTCCATGACCTAACGTACGTAGGTGGCTCGGCGGCTATGTATCGTCCACGCCTTAACACTTTCTCCAGCTTTACCTCTTTACAAAAGCCTTCTGGCGTTTATACCCTTGTTGGTTTCCCTCTATTAATATTTAAGTAATAACATAAATCTTTCAACTCTAGTAATCACACTGCTGACCAACAAAATTTCAGTATGCATTGCTTGTAAACTATAGTTTTTTCTTTATAGTTATCAACTTTACTTTTAAAATAGTTTCTCAAGACCAACGGTGGAATTTATTTTCTATATCATTCCGGGGTAGTGACTAAGAATGTTCTCATGTGATATGGGCATGTACATTACTGCCCCCAAAAGATCAAAGCGCTTGGGGGGTCGGTTTTTAACAACCTGCTTCACCCCCACCCTCACCTTCCTGACATACCCTTTCTATCTCCTTCCACATTCTATCAATTTTACGCCCAGCCCAAAGTGGAGCTGCCATGCCGAAGGACTGCCTGGCCACAGGGCTGGAGGTGTGGTCCTAAATAGCGACAGTCGGCTTTTTCTCGGCGCAATTGCGGGGAATGAGCGCGCCGATGAGGGCGCCAAAGAGTCCGCGAGGACTCTGCGCCTGGACCAGCGTTTCGCTCTTCCTCACACCGACTACATGGCAGGAATACGGGCAGCTCTTCGGACTGCTTGGCAAAGAAGATGGGAGACGGTCGAAGGGAACTTAAAGTTGCGTGCCATTGCGCCGCGACTGTTCCCATGGACCTATCCCCCAATGCCGCGACGGCTTCAGGTTGCTTTCTGTCGTCTCCGAATCGGATACACTCGTGTGACGCATCGCTATTTGATGGAGCGCTCGCCTGCGCCCTATTGCAACGACTGCGTCGTCCCCCAGACTGTTCGGCACATTCTTGTCGAATGTCCCAGTCTGGGTGATCTTCGCGCACGATACCTGTCCCGGTACCGGGATGGGCGGGGTCGCTACCGCCTGTCCCTTGTACTCGGGACAGATTCGTGCACATTGACTTGTGGACTTGTTGACTTCTTGGGGGAGGCCGGCCTTCTCCATATTATTTAAGCAAGGTTTGTTTTTTTCTGTTTTGTTTTGTTTTTTTGCATTTTTTTTTTTTTTTTTTGCTTTTTTTTTCCTTTAGTTGCACGCTCCTGCGCCGGGGTACCTCTCCCCGACGCACCAGCTTGCTTCCTTTCCCCCTTTTTGGGGTGTTGTTTTTTTTTCTCTTTAATTTTATTTTAAATTAGCCTAGAAATAGGCCAGTTTTAATACGGCGACTAATGCCCAAGTAGGCAGTCGCCAGATGAGCTCTTAAAAAAAAAAAAAAAAAAAATTTCTCGGCGCTTGTTCACCCCTCGCAGAGCGAGCTAGTGCGTGGGGTGATTAGCGTTGCGTCCCGTGAAAACTATAGGGTCACCATGCCTGATGATGGAAAGAGAAAACCCTCTCCTTCCCCTTTACCAGCGCAACCTCCCTCGGGTAGCTCCAAAGTAGAAAAGGAGGTCCCCTCCACTGTCCTATCGTAGAGTACACTCCAAACCTCTTTGACCGGAGAGGAGGTTTACTCCTCTCGTATTCCTACGGGTGCAGGGAGCCCCCATCCCTCACCCTGTCTCTGGAGTCGCCCGACTCCTTTTTTCAGCGGCAGTCTCCCCTTTACTTTCCAAGGGGACTACCAAGAAAGCAGGCAGGTGGCCCCTAATTGACTGCTCCAGGTGGAGGCGGCTTGATAGAGCCAACCCCCTTTAGGGGAGCAAGGGATGGCAGGGGCCGTCGATCCGTGCCTCCTAATGTCCTGCTTGCGTGCGTGACCAGTTTGCCAGATGCCGGTTCGCCGGCCCACTACTTAATAAAAGGTTCATCGAACGGAATCCGTGATGTCTTGGGTGGGGGGATTGCCACATGGAGGCCCCCCTGTGATAGACATGCTCCCTGAGTTGACCTAGCCCCAGGTGGTAGGGTCATCCATTGGGTCGAACCCGGGCTTGGTGCCAAGCACAGAACCCGAGTCCGCCCCTATGCAAGAGCCTTATCAGACGAGTCGGGTCCTTGAGGCCTCACAAGGAGAGTAGGGACCTCCTCCTCCGGCTGGTGCCCCTTTGACAGTCAAGGCCTACATTCCAGACAAGGATCTTGCTGAGGCCGGTCAATCTGGCGTAGGGACTTCTACCGGCGGAGGAGAGAAGCCGGTTCATTCCCCGCCCTCCTCTCCTAAGAAGAAAAAGACTCGGGACTCCTCTCACTCAGTGGGAGCCGCGGCAATAGACGGGGGCCACTGCTGTTTCGGTATGCGGCCAAGCCAAGAACGCAGGTCCGGCCCAGGTGCTTCCCCGGGTGGACAGTCCAAGACTATGACAAAAAGTGCGCAGAGCGGAGCCTCGATTACGTCGGACCGCCTCATTCAGAGAGTACTTGGCATTTTCGAGCCCGCTGCCTTCAAACGCTTCCTAGTTATTCGCTCCACTGATGGCAGCATGTTGGCTAAGGGCAATATGTTCCATCAGAGAAGAGCACTAGCTAGCGTGATTGGTAGACAGCCGAAGGTGATCCGTTTCTCGGACGGGAGCCTTCTGGCGGATGGGTCGGATCCATCCGAGGTGAACAAGATTAGTGCTCTTCGGACACTTCATGGCACGCCGGTGAGTGTGACGTCGCATTCTACCATGAATTTTGTGAAAGAAGTAGTTTATATGAGGAAACTCGTGGACTAATCTATAGATGAAATCACATTAGAGGTGGCCAGCCAAGGAGCGGTCAAGGTCGAACGTGTGATAAAACAGAGAGGGGGGTCGAGACCAACCCCTACACTCTTCGTCACGTTCGACTGTGACAAGCTCCATGAGTCGGTGCGTGCCGGTTGGTATCACTACCGCGTGAAGGCATTCATGCCGCTGCCACGGAAGTGCTACTACTGCCATTGATTCGGTTACATAAGTCGCTCTTGTAGACGTGTAAAGTCGGGGTTGCCCGAAATCTGTGTAAGTTGCTCCAAGGCCGCACACGATAAGTCCAAATCTAGTGTGGACAAGTATGTCACTTGCGGAGAGCCGCACCCCGCTTCTTCAAAGCAATGTGGTGCATATGTCCTTAAGGAAATCCTGGCCGTTCTGGCCCAGGATCGTCCATAATTTCGGAACACTCCAACTGGAAAATGCCGTCTGCGAGGCTTTCCTTCGTAGACAGCACTACACCACGGTCTTTTTCGATCTGGAGAAGGCCTATGATAACGCATGGCGATATGGTATCATGGAGACTCTCCACACGATGGGGGCGAGGGGACGCCTCCCAATGTTTATATCTGAATTTTTGCGAGATCGTCGATTCCGCGTACGGGTGGGGGGAGCCGTCTCCGGCCCAAAGGAGCAGGAAGAGGGTGTCCCGCAGGGAAGTGTCCTCAGTGTCACACTCTTTGCCCTGAGCATCAACGGCATCACCTCGGTGCTGCTGGAGGATGTTCTCGCTACGCTCTACGTGGACAACCTATCGATCTCTTACGCGCGGCCCAGATGCCAACTCTGGAGCGTCGACTCCAACAGGCATTGAACCGCGTCTCTCGCTATCCTGAAGCGCACAGGTTTCGGTTTTCTTTGGCCAAGACTAAGGTGGTGCACTTCTGCCGCCATCCACGGCGCCACCCCGACCCAGATTTGTTTATTAATGGGGTGCGCCTGGATGTGGTTGAGTCGCACCGTTTCTTTGGTCTTGTATTCGACCGACGCCTCACCTGGGAGGCTCATATTCGCAGCCTTAGGGTCTCCTGTACCCGCGCCATGGACATTCTCCGTTCCGTGACATTCAGTGCTTGGGGCGCTGATAGGGCTACTGCCTTACTTTTTTATCGATCCTTTGTTCGCTCAAAACTCGACTACGGATGTGAGTTTTATGCATCCGTAGTTTAGTGTTTATTGCGGAAGGTGGATTCGATCCACCACACCGGCCTCCGCCTTGCGACCGGTGCCTTTCGCACTTCCCCCATTGAGAGCCTGTTGGTCGATGCTGGGGAGATGCCACTCGCTCTGCGCCGCGTGCAGTGCATCGCTCGCCTGTACACGCGAGCCCGGCGCCTCCCTCTGTCGCCAACAGCTCTCACTGCATCCGCAGCTGATCTCGATGGTGCCTATGCCGCCGAGACACGCCAGTCATACCCTAAGCCCTTTGGGTTTAGGGCCAGGAAACTCCTTCGAGAGGTAGATATAGCTCTCGGGCCGGTGGCGCCCCTGGTTCTGCCCAGGACGCCACCCTGGAGGGTACCACATTTGGCTATTTGTCGCCACGCCTCTGCTCCCAAAGCTTGTACTGCGCCGGGAGTATTGCGTTCGACCTTTTTGGAGCATACATCGTGTCACGTTGGAACCTTCCAGTGTATACGGATGGCTCCAAGTCCCAAGAGAGGGTCGGCTTCCACGCCGTATCCCTCTGTTTGAAGTCAGCGGGGCTCTGCCAGGCGCTGCATCTGTCTTCACGGCCGAACTGTTGGCAATACACCACTCGGTACGAGAGATTACGCGACGTCTACGGTTCGGAGACTGGATTGTGATCTATAGCGACTCACAAAGCGCCCTGAGTGCTCTCGGGGCATTGGAATCTCCGCATCCCCTGGTTCGCGATATCCTTGACGCGACGGTTTTGGCGAGCCGGGCAGATGTCGAGATTATCTTCTGCTGGGTTTCTGGACATGTAGGAATTGCGGGGAATGAGCGCTGATGAGGGCGCCAAAGAGTCCGCGAGACTCTCCGACCAGACCAGCGTTTCGCTCTTCCTCACACCGACAAATGGCAGGAATACGGGCAGCTCTTCGGACTGCTTGGTAAAGAAGATGGGAGACGGTCGAAGGGAACTTAAAGTTGCGTGCCATTGCGCCGCGACTGTTCCCATGGACCTATCCCCCAATGCCGCGGCGGCTTCAGGTTGCTTTCTGTCGTCTCCGAATCAGACACACTCGTGTGACGCATCGCTATTTGATGGAGCGCTCGCCTGCGCCCTATTGCGACGACTGCGTCGTCCCCCAGACTGTTCGGCACATTCTTGTCGAATGTCCCAGTCTGGGTGATCTTCGCGCACGATACCTATCCCGGTACCGGGATGGGCGGGGTTGCTACTGCCTGTCCCTTGTACTCGGGACAGATTCGTGTTATTGTTTTGTTTGTAGGTTGCACTCTCCTGCACCGGGCTGAGGGAGACCTCCCCCCGCTGCCGGAGATTGCTTCCTGATTGTTAAGTTTTTCCAATTTATATCGATTGTTAAGTTTTCATATTTTTACTTTAAAGTAGCCTAGTTCTAGACTTTCGTGTTTTTCGGCGACTTATGCCCAAGTGGGTAGTTGCCAGATGGGCTCCATAAAATTAAAAAAAAAAAAATTGAGAAGGAAATCCTGGCCGTTCCGGCCCAGGATCGTTTTTAATTTCGGAACGCTAAGAACTTGTTCCTGGCGTGCCCGGCGCTGCCTGGGACGTTTTATACCTTGGTTCAAAAAAAGGGCACCCTCTGCTCGTAGCCCTCCAGGCCTACGTGCAAGATCGTTTCCGCGCCCATTCGTAAAACTCCGGGTTCTACCCATCCCAGGCGCTTCTCTAGTAAAACCGCCCCACCTGCCTAAGGTTTCGAGACGGAGGGAGGAAAAGACTCGCATGGCGAGCACAACCTACCCGATAAGTACACGAAAGTGACTACCTCGTCAGCGTATTGCCCGGCAAACGGCCCATAGTTCTGCCTCCGGGAAGTGTACGGCCGTGCCTGCGAGAATCTTCTCTTCAAAGAGGGCCCACGCGTTTCCTCCGAACTAGGCCTGGAGGGCATATTCCTGCAATTGAATTGCCGCGGACTCCAATCCAACTGAGTGCTGCGGAGGCTAGTCTCATCCCGTTTTACATTTACTATCTTTATGCAGGAGACCATGCTGGGCGCGTGCCCCCTCCCCATCCTACCAGGGTATAAGGGTTTTGCCACCCTACCACCACGGAATAGGGACGGGGTAGGAGGATGCTCCATTTACACCGGACATGATGTCTCTGTTCTTCTCTTGGCTCTAGACACATCCTTTTAGGCTGTCGCTGTGCAGCTGCACCTGCGAACATTGCACCATCAGTCAGCTTCGACGCGGGGTATTTCCACCGCGTCGTGGCACGGTTGCCGTAGCCCTTTCTCTTACTCGGGGTCTTGCACGGGAGAGACACCCTCTGGGGAGACTACTCGATCATCCCAAGGGTCAGATCCTTGCCTACCTGATCGACGAGCTGGAGATAGGTATCCTAAATGTGGATGAGTTTACGCCTGATTTTAGATGAGGGCTAGTCAATGACACCTCCATGGTAGTGATAACTTTCACATTCAAATATCATTATTTTCTGTGCCGCTGCCCCATGTGACCCCACCCCGGTGGTCCCGGTACTCCACCAGCATTTAATGCGTGTCTTGATGTCACAGAATGCCGCCGACTGGACTTTACCTCTAGATTCGGAGAAGCCTTCAACGACAGGTTTACTGTGAGTGAGTTGCGTTCCGCTCTTGCTTCGTGCGCGGACACCGTCCATGGTCCGGAGATGTCCCGTACGCCATGCTTTAACACCTGGGTGAAAGAGGCATTGTCTTTCTGTTAGATTTGTTTAACAAGATCTGGGTAGAGGGTATCGTCCTAGGTCCTGGCGAATCGCTACTGTGCTCGTTTTTTCGCAAAGCGGGGATAGATCACTCTACCCCCACCGCTTTCCACCCAATCTCTCTCCACTCGTGCGTTTCCAAGTGAATGGAAAAATTGGTAAATGTTAGATTATCCTTTTTTCTGAACAGAAGATGCCATCTGTCTTCTGCATAGTGTGGCTTCCGCAAGTTCTACTCCACGTCGGATGCTCTGCTCCGACTGAAAAACACCGTCTGCGAGGCCTTCCTTTGTAGACAACACTACGCCACGGTGGTTTTGGAACCGTGTTTCTCGCTGTGCCGAAGCGCACAGGTTTCGGTTTTCCTTGGCCAAAACTAAGGTGTTACACTTCTGCCGTCATCCACGACTCGACTCTGATCAAGACTTGTTTCTCAATGGGGTGGGCCTGGAAGTGGTGGACTCGCACAGTTTCCTTGCTCTTGTATTTGACCGACGCCTCACCTGGGAGGTTCTTATTCGCAGCCTTAGGGTCTTTTGTACCCGCGCTATGGATACTCTTCGCTCTGTGACGTTCAGAGCATCGTTCGCTGATAGGGCTACTGCCTTACTTTTATATCGATCGTTTGTTCATTCGAAGCTCGACTACTGATGCGAGTTCTATGCATCCGCAGCCGAGCGTGTATTTCGGAAGGTGGACTCGATCCATCACACCGGCCTTCGGCTGTCAACCGGTGCCTTCCGCACGTCTCCTATCGAGAGCCTACTTGTCGATGTTGAGGAGATGCAATTCGCCTGTACGCGCGAGCCCGGCTCCTCCCTCAGTCGCCAGTAGCTCTCACTGCCTCCGCAGCTGGTCTCGACGGTGCCTATCCAGCCGAGAAATGCTAGTTATACCCTAAGCCCTTTGGGTTTAGGGCTAGGAAATTCCTCCGAACGCTCAGTATAGCTCTCGGGCCGATGGCGCCACTGGTTCTGCCCAGGATGCCACCCTGGAGGGTACCAGTTTTGAATATTTGTCGCTA
The DNA here is from genome assembly GCA_963969495.1 of Ceratothoa steindachneri. Classification (NCBI taxonomy): domain Eukaryota; kingdom Metazoa; phylum Arthropoda; class Malacostraca; order Isopoda; family Cymothoidae; genus Ceratothoa; species Ceratothoa steindachneri. The sequence goes on from OZ018328.1 coordinate 81,540,529, forward strand.
CGCCTCTGCTCCCAAAGCTTGTACTGCGCCGGGAGTATTGCGTTCGGCTTTTTTGGAGCACACTTTGTGTCACGCTGGAGCCGTGCCAGTGTATACGGATGGCTCCAAGTCCGAAGAGGGGGTCGGCTTCCACGCCGTATCCCCTCTGTTTGAAGTCAGCGGGGCTCTGCCAGGCGCTGCGTCTGTCTTCACGGCCGAACTGGTGGCAATATACCACTCGGTACGGGAGATTACGCGACGTGCCCGGTTCGGAGACCGGATTGTGATCTATAGCGACTCACAAAGCGCCCTGAGTGCTCTCGGGGCATTGGAATCTCCGCATCCCCTGGTTCGCGATATCCGTGACGCCACGGTTTTGGCGAGCCGGGCGTATGTCGAGATTATCTTCTGCTGGATTCCTGGACATGTAGGAATTGCGGAGAATGACGCGCCGATGAGGGTGCCAAAGAGTCCGCGAGGACTGGGAGACCGCACCAGCGTTTCGCTCTTCCTCTCACCAATTACATGGCAGAAATATGTGGTGCCCTCAGGGCGGCTTAACAAATAATTGGCAGACGGTCGAGGGGAACTTAAAGTTAGGTGCCATTGCGTGGCGACAGTTCCCATGAACTTACTTATACCAATGCCGCGACGGCTTCAGGTTTTTTTCTGTTGTCTCCGAATCGGATACATTCGCGGAACGCACGGCCATTTGATCGAGCGCTCGCTTGCGCCCTTATTGCAACGATTGCGTTGTCCCCCAGACTGTTCGTCACATTCTTGTTGAATGTGCCTGTAGTAGTATGACATTATATTACATCAATACCATATTATATCTATGGAAGAGGGACCAATAACATAAAGGCGAACTGACAAAGGGACGGAACACTACGAGTTTAGACTGGCTGAATAGCAAGAAAGAGTGCAACGAGGTCAGGTAAATTATGGGCAATGGCAAAGCTCAAGGTTATTTAAAGAGGCATCTACAAAAATATAATTTTATTTAAACAAAAATGAGAAAATTACTGGGGAAAATTACATCTGAGAATTATTGGCAAAATTACATCGGTAAACGAGGGGGGTAATTGTAGTTATGAATCAGACTATGAAGTTAAAATTTATGGTATTACAGGAGGAGACTGTTCAAACTGGGGGAATTAACTCAAATGGGTTACTGAAGGGGAAGAGGGGTTGGCTTACGGAGGATTCCGGGTGAGACGTCGGGGTAAGGCTTCACGGATGTATTCTGCACGTGAGGCGAGCTCGCTCGGAGCTTTTGAGCGGGAACTTAAAATGATGACGGTTCTCTAAAAGGGGGGGGGGGCGATAACGTCCGGTCCAGGGGAGAGTATTTCGGCCACCCGAAAACGAGGGGCGAACGAGGATGGCTTCGACAGGAGTTGATGAGTGAAGTCGGAAAAATCGCTCGGTAGCGATAGTTAAATGAAATTACCTCACTGGCTGGGGCTAATTCCAATACACAAATAGTTCAGCCGTCACTTTGCTTTGTTGTTAGCACCTGACTTGGAACTAGGGGAATCTTCTTGAGTCTGGGAGAAAATTCTCAACTCTGTGTCTGCCTCATGAGAAACGAGCACTATATATGTCTGAGGGTCTCCCCGCGGGAGGGGGGGGGGTAGTGGGAAACAGCTCTACTCTCGAATGGCCTCGAATCTTCTTGCCGGGGCTATTCTAAACCGTGTAAAGGTGGACCGTGGTGGACGAGATTCGAGGCTACCGCTTGTGAAAGGGGAGAGGATTAGGCTTACCAATTTAAGCCTAACAGAACCTTCTACAGCCCATGGAAGTTCCGTGCTGGACAAGAAATTCCACGTGGGATTCCCCCACAGTGCCAGTCTGGGTGATCTTCACGCACGTTACCTGGCTGGGGCTAATTCCAATACACATAGTTCAGCCGTCACTTTGCTTTGTTGTTAGCACCTGACTTGGAACTAGGGGAATCTTCTTGAGTCTGGGAGAAAATTCTCAACTCTGTGTCTGCCTCATGGGAAACGAGCACTATATATGTCTGAGGGTCTCCCCGCGGGAGGTGGGGATGGGGGGTAGTGGGAAACGGCTCTACTCTCGAATGGCCTCGAATCTTCTTGCCGGGGTATTCTAACCCGTGTAAAGGTGGACCGTGGTGGACGAGATTCGAGGCTACCGCTTGTGAAAGGGGAGAGGATTAGGCTTACCAATTTAAGCCTAACAGAATCTTCTACAGCCCATGGAAGTTCCGTGCTGGACAAGAAATTCCACGTGGGATTCCCCCACAGTGCCAGTCTGGGTGATCTTCGCGCACGTTACCTGAGCAGGGTCGCTACCGCTTGTCTTTTGTACTCGTAACCGGTTCGTGCCTACAGACTTGTGAACTATATGACATTTTTGAAGGAGGCTGGCCTCCTCCACTTTACTTAATACCTTTTTTTTCGTTTTTTTCGCTTGCTCCTGCGCCGGGGTGAAGCGGGCCTACTCCCAACGCCGGCGCGAGCTTCCTTCTTGTTGCGTTTTTGCTTTTTGTTTGTTGTTGTATTTAGCCTTTGTACTTTTTACCGTTGTTATTTACATATGTTTTTCTTTAATATAGCCTAATAGTAGGCTCTTGTGCGAGTACGGCGACTTCTGCCCTAGTAGGCAGTCACCAGATGGGCTTCTATTTTTTAATCGTTCTTCCTCATACCGACTACATGGCAGGTATTAGGGTCCCCCTCCGGGTCGCCTGGTAATAAAGATGGGAGACGGCTGAGGGGATCATAAAGTTGCGTGTCATTGCGTCGCGACTGTTCCCATAGACCTACCCCTTAATGCCGCGACGGCTTCAGGTCGTTTTCCGTCATCTCCGAATTGGACACACTCGAGGGACGCACCGTCATTTGATCGAGCGCTTCCCTGCACGTTGCTGCAACGCGGGCGTTGTCCCCTAGACTTTTCGGCACCTTCATATTAACTGTCTCAGTTTGGGTGATCTTCACGCACTTTACCTCTCCCGGTACCGGGACGAGTGGAGTCGCTCGCTACCTCTTGTCCCTCGTATTTGGAACGAATTCGTGCATACAGACTTGTGGACTATCTGACCAGTGGCCTCCATTGTTTTTGACTTTCTATGCTGTTGGTGACAGGATGGTCAATTTGGCATTTTTACTGCTAAATCTAGCATTTCAAAAGTATATTTAGCATCAAAATTCTGAATCCAGCATTTAGCAGGAAAATGGCATTTTTTTGGCATTAAAAAAATAGACTTCATATGTATTCGATTTGTTTGTTTTTTTTTGTACTAAATATCTTTACATTATTACAATTGCCGCCAACTTCTTTTTTTTTTTAACCTCGTGTGATTCGTTCACTTTTGTGTTTGTGGTTGCCTCGTCGAGGTGAGATTCATAATATTGAGATAGATCTACAAATGTCTATCGACGGATCGAAGCATTTGACTATATGCATGTGTGAGGAGGCCCTGGACGGGGCTCAGGTAAATGCATCAAAGAGTAAGGTGGTATTAGCGCTCGTGGTTCTATTCTTGACCAAGTGCGATATTTTAAGTATTTAGAATGAATCTTGAATGACAGTGGTGCGGATGAAACAGATTACGACCATGAGGTGAATCTCCCAACATGATCGGTGGTAACATGTTGCAATATGCAATATTATTGCGCCAGATTCATGCAATTAATCTAGTACAAACCTGTTCATATGGTTGTAATATTGTTGCAACTAATAATTTGACGGTGGAGGGTGTGGGTGACTCAGTCCCTATAGGGTAGAAAAGCAAGTAATTATAATTAATCTATAATGCCGCCATGGCGATTCTTTGCTAATTCATAATTATTTTATTGACGATTAACCTACTTCAGTTCTTAATATATATATTTTTATATTTCTAAAACAACTTTCATTTTCAATAAATATGCCAATGTATTTTATTTTATTGGTTACTTTGATTCCCTCTATTTCCCCAGGGTTGGTCTTTTTCTTTCAGTTATTTTAAGTTTCTTTTATTGTCTACATTCTTTCATTAATATTAATTATTTATATTTTCTTGGGCACCCTGTTTCGAATGTGCTATCAGTAGCTCAATATCTACATAGAACACATTATTAATTTAAAACTTGGGATTTTTTTATTCATTTTCACATTTTTCAATTTCTTTGATTTTTTTTTTTCCACAAATCCACTACTCTACGAGTCAAGAAAATCTTATGCAAGTCTAACCTACACCTCTGTTTCTTAAGCTTTCTATCTCAATTCCTTTTCCTATTCTAACCCCCAAATCTTAGAAACTTATAACATTCATAACTTTTAAAATGAGTATCCATATAACTTTTTTATTCCTTCGTACTTTCAGCTATATTGATAATGAGCAAAATCATATAAACAAAAGTTCTGTAAGGAATGACTTACAACTCTCACTTTTACAAAGTGGTTGAGTGAAGTCCCTGGTGATCCATCTAAAGCGTATGCATGCTTGTGATCATTTAGTAGATTTATGCAAAAATAAAATAAGACAGTGAAATAATTTCTAAAGTCAAATTACATCGCACTAAATGTGCAAACATTGTAGAAAACGTGTTCAGTCCACAATTTGAAGAAGATTTAATTTCTGATATAGGAGCTGGAAAGTTTTGTCGCTTATTAGATGAATCTAACGATATTGCAGTTAGGAATTGTCATTATATATTTCAGCCAAAATCACAAAAAATAGTACATGCATATCTTAGTTTGGTTATTTTAGAAAAGTGTGATGCTAATGGAATTGTTGAAGCTTAAAAAAAAATTTAATGGAGAAAAAATTGGACATTAAAAATCTATTGGCGGCATAAACAATGGTGTCTACCAGAAATTAAAAGTTGTTCCATTGCTACTTCTATTTAGATGAGTGTGTCACTCTTTGCAGTTAGCAGTATCCCATACTTTGAATGCCTCCCTAGAAACCTGGAATTTTTGGTAGCAGAAACTTATAAGTGGTTTTCCCACTCATACACCAGACAAATAGCATATAAAGTTATACATGACTCAATGGTTAAGGAGCATTGAAGATTTTGAACACCTGTTCTACTAGATGGTTATCGATATAACCTGCTGTAGATCGAAGTTTAGACCAATGGTTGGAATTAGAAACACATTTTAAAATAATGAGTACAAAAGAAAAGGGTTATACAGCTCAGATGTTATATGAAATGTATTCAGATTCGAAGAATATGTTGTACCTTTTACTTTTGTATCTAATTTTGAAGATGTTCAAGAAGTGAACAAACCTTTTGAATCAAACACAGTAGACAAAACTAAATAATTACTTGCAGATCTTTTCCATTTGATCAAATCCATCTCAAATGTTAGTACTACCAACTAGTAGAATAGATCCTTTTGATCCTAAATCAAATATTGAAGAATTTGGGGATCATAAACCAAATATTGGCTATAGTTTGAAAGAAAAGTAGTAGAAATGATGGTCGAGAAGAAGATAACAACTGATGAAGTAAAATGTATTCGAATGCCAAAGATCGCAGCATTATCTACTATCCCTGTTTAAGGAACTCAAATTAAGATTGCAAGAAAACTATAATATATTGAAAAATACCAGGCAATGACTTCTCCACTTTCCTCTACGGGGGGAGCTTGCGCTTCGCTACTAAGATTAAAATTTCAAATCTAAAAAAAAGCATCCATGGTTAAATTTTTATAAATTATCTGAACTTCACCAATTATAATAATTTAAAAAAGAACTCTGAACTAAATTTCCCAGCTTTCAAATTATCACGTTGCTAAAATCTAGTTATAGAAGAAGATATATAAAAACAAATTTTCTGAACTTCACCATTTGTAATTCTTTGGGTTTTCAAAAATTCACAAAATTTCGTTAGTTATATTTATTTCTGAACTTCACCATTTTGTTTTTTGATATTATAAAAGAATTATTAGAAATAACTTTGATAAAAAACATAAGTCATAACCAAACTAAGATAAAATTATTATTCAAATACTCAAAAAAATCTCTTCTTAAATTATAGAGCTATCGATGATGATGATGATTATAAGTTATTCTGCTGAAAATACTTTGTGGCACATAAAGGAGCCAATTATTTCACTTCTTGGAGAAAGAAATTGCTAGTGTAGAATTACAGTATAACATCATCCACCTGCTTGAATGGATAAACCTCATTAATACAGAACTATTCTGGGCAGAAGTATATAATTATAAAGATTCAACTGGAAGAAACCCTTTTGTAGACCTTTCAGTTTTTGCTCTTAATTTGTTAATATTACTCAATTCAAATGCTGGAGCTGAAAGATTGTTTAGTACAATTAATCTTTTTAAGACAAAATTGCGAAATAAAATGCAGCTTCCAATGCTTAGATCAATTCTTTCAGCAGGGTAAATGCTGCAAAAATTATTCTTTACCTCAACCAATTCTAAGTAAAATTGGAACTATGGAAACATAGAGTGCTGCTCAAAAAAAAAACTGTTGATTGAAAGCATTGACCAATTTCATTAACTAGAATGTTTATTAGATGTAGATTCAGATATATTGGCCTAAATTTCATTTCTAACGATCTTTTGTAAATAAGGTAACTAACTAGCACTTTTTAAAATATATTTAGCCCTTTCTTAGCATTTTTCTAGCATTTTCTCTATAGAAGTCTAGCATTAAACTGTGATTTTCATTTGGTAACACTTTTGTTGGTTGTTTGATCCTGCGCCGGAGAGAGGCGGCCTTCGCTCGAAGCCGGGGTGTGCTCTTCTTCTGTTTCTTAATGTTTGTGTTTTTTTTATTTGGTTTGGTGAATTTTAAAATGCCCTATTATTACGGTGACTTTTGCCCATGAAAGCAATCGCCAGATGGGCGCTTCTACTAAAAATAAAATGACGCGGCAGAGATGAACTTTTACATGTCATTTCAGGGTCTTGCTAAGTTGCCAAGGATCCTCATTTCATCCGCGGTCGATCTTAATGGTGCCTTTGCCAGCAAGATATGTGCATTCGAAGCCATTAACCCTTTGGTTTAGGGGCTATTAAACTGCTTCGAGAATTTTGTGTAACTTTGGGGCCGGTAGCGCCAATAGTTTTATCCCATATGTCACCCTCAAGGATACGACGTTTGTCGCCACGTCTCTGCTCCCATAGCCGTGTGCGTACCTGGGCTTGTTGTGACTAGTCTCTACCGTCTTTCCTCCCCCCGTAAGGGGCGCGGCGATTTGCCATACTGGCCGCCGTGCTGTCCCCTCTTTTCTTTCCACGGGGCCCCGTAAGGGGCGCGGCGATTTGCCATCCTGGCCGCCGTGCTGACGGGATCCAGCACTCCGTCCGGCCCCAGCTTAGCCTCTCTTCCTTCCTTCAGATAGCCCGATTTCTCCCCTACCTCGTCGCCTTTTCATACAACCTCTCCCACAACTTTCTCTGGTCAGCCTCTAATTTCACAGGGTAGAATGCTGAAATTCTTCTCAAGCCAACCACCCCGGATCGGGGCTGAGGGGGGAGGGGACATTGTTCCCTAACCCCTCAGCTCCGGTTCGGGATGGGGGTTTTTTAACAACCTGCTTCATCCCCACCCACATCTTCCTCACATCCCTTTTCCTCTCCTCTTCACAACCTATATTTTTTACGCCGTGTCCAAGGTGGAGCCGCCATGCCGAAGGACTGCCAGGCCACCAGGCGGGAGGGGTGGTCCCGAATGGCGGCGCCTGGCTCTGCCGGGCTTGTAAGCACCTCTCGCAGTGCGGGCAACTGCGAGAGGTGATGAGCTATTGCGTCCCGTAATCAAAAGAGGGTCACCATGCCCATGAATGAAAAAAAACAACAAAAAACCCAACCCCCAACTTCCCCAAGAAAATCGACGGAGCCGCCCTCGGGCAGCTCCACCGAGAAAATGGAGGTCCCCCCCCTTGTGCTTGCGCAAGGGACCCTCCATAATTCTTTAACCGGAGAGGAGGCTTACTCCTCTCCTACGCCTACGGGTGTAGGGGACTCCCCCTCACCCCCTTCTCTGGAGGTGCTTTCGGGCACCTCCCTATCTCCAGCGGCAGTCCCTCCTTTGCTTTCTAAGGGGACTGCCAAGAAAGCCAGCAGGCAGCCCATTGCCGACCGCCCCTCGTGCAAGCGGCTCGGTAGGGCAAACCCCCTTAGGGGGGAGAGGGAAGCCAGGCCCCTTCGGTCGCTTCCCTCAAAAGACCTGCTGGCAAGAATTTTAAACCTTGCTGGGGTCAAGGCCTGTGCCTCCCCACACCACCTGACTAGTGACAATACTGCCAAGGGGACCTGCGATGTCCTGGGAGGGGATGGCCAATTGGAGGCCCCTCCTGTGATAGACATGGTCCTTGAGGAGACCCAGTCTCAGACGGTAGGGCCTTCCATGGGGGGGAATTCGGGCTCGGCGCCAAGCACCGAACCCGAATCCGCCCCTATGCAAGGTCCTCCTCAAATGGCTGAGGGCTCCGAGGCAAAAGGAGGGAAGGGATCTCCTCCGACAGGTGCCCCTACGACAACCAGGACCTTCTCCATTTCGGAGAGGGACCTGGCTGAGGCTGGTCCATCTGGCCTGGGGACTTCTGCCGGCGGAGGTGAAAAGCGGGTTCATTCCCCGCCCTCCTCTCCGAAAAAGAAAAAGACTAAAAAGACTCGGGGCTCCTCTCCATCCGCGGGGGCTGCGGGGACGGATGGGTCTGCTGCCACTCTGGCAAGCGACCAAGCCAAGATCGGCACATCCGCCCCCTCTGCCCCCCCGGTTGCGGAGCCCCTGACAAAGAAGACTACTACCAAGAGTGCACAGGGCGGAGCCTCGATGACATCGGGGCCCCTGGTTCAGAGGTTACCTGGCGTTTTCGAGCCCGCTGGCTTCAAACGCTTCCTCGTTATTCGCTCCACTGATGGCACCATGTTGTCCAAGGGCAACATGATCCATCAGCGGAGAGGATTAGCTAGTGCAATTGGTAGAGAGCCGAAGGTAACCCGTTTCTCGGACGGGAGCCTTCTGGCGAATGCGGCGAATCCCGCCGAGGCGGCCAAGATTAGTGCTCTTCGGACACTTCATGGCACCCCGGTGAGTGTGACGCCGCACTCTACCATGAACTTTGTGAAAGGAGTAGTTTATGCGAGGGAACTCGTTGACTACTCCATTGAGGACATCACCTTAGAGCTGGCCGACCATGGGGCGGTCAAGGTCGAACGTGTGATGAGAAAACAGGGAGGGGCCTCGAGACCCACCCCTACACTCTTCGTCACGTTCGACTGTGACAAGCTCCCTGAGTCGGTGCGTGCCGGTTGGTACCGCTACCGCGTGAAGGCATTCGTGCCACTGCCGCGGCGGTGCTATTACTGTCACCGCTTCGGCCATACGAATCGCTCATGTAGACGTGCAAAGTCGGGGTCACCCGAAGTCTGTGTAAATTGCTCCAAGGTCGCACACGATAAGTCCAAATCGTGTGTGACCAAGTGTGTCAATTGCGGAGAGCCGCACCCTTTTTCTTCGAAGCAATGTGGTGCATATCTCCTTGAGAAAGAAATCCTGGCCGTTCAGGCCCAGGATCGACTCTCATTCCGCGAGGCAAAGGACTTGGTCCTGGCGCGCCCGGCTCTGCCTGGGACGTCGTATGCCTCAATAGTTAGGAAGGCACCCTCTGTTCCTGGCCCATCCAGGCCAACGAGCACGGTTGTTTCCGCGCCCATTCGGAGCCCTTCTGCGGGCTCTACCCAACCCGGGCGCTCCCCTGGTAAAGCTGGCGGAAAAAAGGGTTCATACCCTGCCCCGGTTAAAACCAGGGCTCCCCCCTCTTCCCCCAGCGTGACCGTTTCCCGTAAGGCGAAACGGCCACGCGCCTCCACCGAGTCGTTAGACTCACAGGAGGCAACACCCCTGAAGATGGTTGCTAGGCCATCTTCCGGGGTTCCTAAAGCTGTCCCCCGAAAGGAGGACAGCAACAAAGGAGCTTCGGCTCCTTCGCCCACGCCCCGAGGTGGAGCGAGTTGCTCGGAGACGGTGGTTCCTCGAAAAGAGGGCCCCCCGCCTCCGAAGCCGCAACGCCCGCCTAAGGTTTCGAGGCGGAGGGAGGAAAAGACTCGCATGGCGAGCCCAACCTCCCCCAATAAGTCCTCGAAGGCGACAGCGCCTTCAGCGCTTTGTCCGGCCAACAGCGCCCGCCCGGGGTTTTGCCCCCGGGAAGCCTACGGCCATTCCCGTGAGGGTCTTCAATTCGAGGAGGGCCCCCGCGTCTCCTCCGAGCTAGGCCTGGAGGGCATATTCCTTCAATGGAATTGCCGTGGACTCCGGGCCAACTGGGAGGAGCTGCGGAGGCTCGTCTCGTCCCGTTCCCCGTTAGCTATTTTTTTGCAGGAGACCATGCTAGGTTCGTGCCCCCTCCCTGCCCTCCCGGGGTATAAGGGTCTTGCGACCCCACCACCGCGTGATGGCCGGGCTGGGGGGTGCGCAGTTTACACCCGGCATGATGTCTCCGTTCTTCCTTTCTCTTTAGATACCTCCTTTCAGGCAGTGGCTGTGCAGCTGCACCTGGATAGGAGGTATACTATCATTTCTGCGTACATTCCACCGTCAGCTGACTTCGACGCGGGGGACTTCCGCCGCGTCGTGGCACGGTTGCCGAGGCCCTATCTGTTGCTTGGAGATCTGAACGGCAGGCATCCTCTCTGGGGAGATTACTCCATAAATCCCAGGGGACAAGTCCTTGCCGATCTGATCGAAGAGCTTGAGATGGGTGTCCTAAACGTGGATGAGTTTACGCATCACTGTCCGAGAACCGCTTCATTTTCTTGCCTTGACCTATCTTTGTGCTCTTCGGATGCACAGCCTGATTTTGATTGGGGGGTGGTCGATGACCTCCATGGTAGTGATCACTTTCCCATTCAAATATCCTTTTCAGGGCAACTGCCGCCTGAAAGACCACCTCGGTGGTGCTTGGCGCGGTGGCCTGCATTTCAGGAAATGACTGAATTCTCTATCTCAGTCGAGGAGTTTAGGTCGGTAGATGAGGCCGTTGAGTTCTTCTCCGGCAACCTCATCGCCGTGGGCCTGACTACTATTCCTAGGACGTCTGGCCGTTTTGCACGCCGACCACTCCCATGGTGGTCGGCCGAGTGTGAGACGGCCCTCAAACAGAAGCGTTATGCCTACATGCGCTATAAGCGCCGCCCGAACGATTTCACTGTCGCTGAATTTCGTCGGGCTAGGGCTAGGTTCCGGTATATTTCGAAGCACGCCCGCCGCTCTTCTTGGCGGGCATACGTGTCTTCACTTAACGGGAAGACCCCTTTAGCTGAGGTGTGGAAGCGAGTCAAAAGGATTCGGGGCAAGTTCTCGCAGGACCCCCCTCCCGTTCTCCAGGAGAATGGGACCGCAATCTCGGACCCCGCGTCCGTGGCGGAATCCTTAGCGACCGCTTTTTCCGCATTCTCTAGCCGTGATGCTGCTCCGCCAGCATTCAATGCACGTCGTGATGTCGCGGAAGGCCGCCGGCTGGACTTTACCTCCAGAGGCGGAGAACCCTTCAACGACAAGTTTACTGTGAGTGAGTTGCGCTCCGCTCTCGCTTCGTGCGCGGACACCGCCCATGGTCCGGACGATGTCCCGTACGCCATGCTTCGACACCTGGGTGAGCGAGGCATGGCCTTTCTGTTAGATATGTTCAACAGGATCTGGGTGGAAGGTCTTCTCCCAGACTCCTGGCGAATCGCTACTGTACTCGCCTTTCGCAAGCCGGGGAGAGATCAATCTACTCCGACCGGATTCCGCCCAATCTCTCTAACCTCTTGCGTGTGCAAGTTGATGGAGAAATTGGTAAATGTTAGATTAGCCTATTTCCTGGACAGCGGAGGCCATCTGTCTTCTGCACAGTGCGGCTTCCGTAAGTTCCACTCCACGTCGGATGCTCTGCTCCGACTGGAAAATGCCGTCTGCGAGGCTTTCCTTCGTAGACAGCACTACGCCACGGTGTTTTTTGATCTGGAGAAGGCCTATGATACCGCATGGCGATACGGTATCATGGAGACTCTCCACACGATGGGGGCGAGGGGACGCCTCTCAATGTTTATATCTGAATTTTTGCGAGATCGTCGATTCCGCGTACGGGTGGGGGGAGCCCTCTCCGGCCCAAAGGAGCAGGAAGAGGGTGTCCCACAGGGAAGTGTCCTCAGTGTCACACTCTTTGCCCTGAGCATCAACGGCATCACCTCGGTGCTGCCGGAAGATGTTCTCGCTACGCTCTACGTGGACGACCTTTCGATCTCTTTTGGCGCGGCCCAGATGCCAACTCTGGAGCGCCGACTCCAACAGGCATTGAACCGCGTCTCTCGCTATGCCGAAGCGCACAGGTTTCGGTTTTCTTTGGCCAAGACTAAGGTGGTGCACTTCTGCCGCCATCCACGGCTTCACCCCGACCCAGATTTGTTTCTTAATGGGGTGCGCCTGGATGTGGTTGAGTCGCACCGTTTCCTTGGTCTTGTATTCGACCGACGCCTCACCTGGGAGGCTCACATTCGCAGCCTTAGGGTCTCTTGTACCCGCGCCATGGACATTCTCCGTTCCGTGACGTTCAGCGCTTGGGGCGCTGATAGGGCTACCGCCTTACTTTTTTATCGATCCTTTGTTCGCTCGAAGCTCGACTACGGATGCGAGTTTTATGCATCCGCAGCCGAGCGTTTATTGCGGAAGGTGGATTCGATCTACCACACCGGCCTTCGCCTTGCGACCGGTGCCTTCCGCACTTCCCCCATTGAGAGCCTGTTGGTCGATGCTGGGGAGATGCCACTCGCTCTGCGCCGCGTGCAGTGCATCACTCGCCTGTACGCGCGAGCCCGGCGCCTCCCTCAGTCGCCAACAGCTCTCACTGCATCCGCAGCTGATCTCGATGGTGCCTATGCCGCCGAGAGACGCCAGTCATACCCTAAGCCCTTTGGGTTTAGGGCCAGGAAACTCCTTCGAGAGGTAGATATAGCTCTCGGGCCGGTGGCGCCCCTGGTTCTGCCCAGGACGCCACCCTGGAGGGTACCACATTTGGCTATTTGTCGCCACGCCTCTGCTCCCAAAGCTTGTACTGCGCCGGGAGTATTGCGTTCGACCTTTTTGGAGCACACATCGTGTCACGCTGGTACCGTGCCAGTGTATACGGATGGCTCCAAGTCCCAAGAGGGGGTCGGCTTCCACGCCGTATCCCCTCTGTTTAAAGTCAGCGGGGCTCTACCAGGCGCTGCGTCTGTCTTCACGGCCGAGCTGGTGGCAATACACCACTCGGTACGGGAGATTACGCGACGTGCCCGGTTCGGAGAACGGATTGTGATTTATAGCGACTCACAAAGCGCCCTGAGTGCTCTCGGGGCATTGGAATCTCCGCATCCCCTGGTTCGCGAAATCCGTGACGCCACGGTTTTGGCGAGCCGGGCAGATGTCGAGATTATCTTCTGCTGGGTTCCTGGACATGTAGGAATTGCGGGGAATGAGCGCGCCGATGAGGGCGCCAAAGAGTCCGCGAGGACTCTGCGACCGGACCAGCGTTTCGCTCTTCCTCACACTGACTACATGGCAGGAATACGGGCAGCTCTTCGGACTGCTTGGCAAAGAAGATGGGAGACGGCCGAGGGGAACTTAAAGTTGCGTGCCATTGCGCCGCGACTGTTCCCATGGACCTATCCCCCAATGCCGCGGCGGCTTCAGGTTGCTTTCTGTCGTCTTCGAATCGGACACACTCGTGTGACGCATCGTTACTTGGTGGAGCGCTCGCATGTGCCCTATTGCAACGACTGCGTCGTCCCCCAGACTGTTCGGCATATTCTTGTCGAATGTCCCAGTCTGGGTGATCTTCGCGCACGATACCTGTCTCGGTACCGGGATGGGCGGGGTCGCTACCGCCTGTCCCTTGTACTCGGGACGAGTGCGTGCACCATGACTGGTGGACTTATTGACTTTTTGGGGGAGGCCGGCCTTCTCCCCTTTATTTAAGGTTCCTTTTTTTTGTTGTTGTTTTGTTTTAGGTTGCACTCTCCTGCACCGGGGTGAGGGGGACCTCCCCTCGCTGCCGGAGATTGCTTCGATTGTTAAGTTTTTCCAATTTATATTGATTGTTAAGTTTTCATATTTTAACTTTAAAGTAGCCTAATTCTAGGCTGTCGTGTTTTTCGGCGACTTATGCCCAAGTGGGTAGTTGCCAGATGGGCTCTATAAAAAAAATAAAAAAAATGGCCGCCGTGCTGACGGGATCCAGCGCCCCGTCCGGCCCCAGTTTAGCCTCTCTTCCTTCCTTCAGATAGCCTGTATTTCTATCCTACCTCGTCACTTTTCATACAACCTCTCCCACAACTTTCTCTGGTCAGCCTCTAATTTCACAGGGTAGAAGCTGACCTTCTTCTCAGCCAATTTTCCCGAATCGGGGCCGAGGGGGAGGGGACAATGTCCCTAACCCCTGAGCTCTGGTCTGGGGTGGTTGGCTTTTAACAACCTGCTTCATCCCCACCCATACCTTCCTCACATCCCTTTTCCTCTCGTCTTCAAAATCTATCTTTTTTACGCCGTGTACAAGTTGGAGCCGCCATGCCGAAGGACTGCCAGGCCACCAGGCGGGAGGGGTGGTCACAAATGGCGGCGCCTGGCTCTGCCGGGCCTGTAAGCACCTCTTGCAGTGCGGGCTACTGCAAGAGGTGGTGAGCGATTGCGTCTCGTAAAACAAAGAGGGTCACCATGCCCAATGATGCAAAAAAAAAAAAAACATCTCCCCTTAATTTCCCCTAAAACAACGGAGCCGCCCTCGTGCAGCTCCACAGAAAAGATGGAGGTCCCCTCCCCCCCTGTGCTTGCGCAGGGGACCATCCATACCTCTTTACCTGGAGAGGAGGCTTACTCCTCTCCTACGCCTACGGGTGTACGGGACTCCCCCTCACCTCCTTCTCTGGAGGTGCTTTCGGGCACCTCCCTATCTCCAGCGGCAGTCCCTCCTTTGCTTTCTAAGGGGACTGCCAAGAAAGCCAGCAGGCAGCCTATTGCCGACCGCCCCTCGTGCAAGCGGCTCGGTAGGGCAAACCCCCTTAGGGGGGAGAGGGAAGCCAGGCCCCTTCGGTCGCTTCCCTCAAAAGACCTGCTGGCAAGAATATTAAACCGAGCCGGGGTCAAGGCCTGTGCCTCCCCACTAAATACTTATGACGCTGCCAAGGGGACCTGCGATGTCCTGGGAGGGGATGGCCAACTGGAGGCCACCCCTGTGATAGACATGGTCCTTGAGGAAAACCAGCCTCAGACTGTAGGGCCTTCCATGGGCGGGAATCCGGGCTCGGCGCCAAGCACCGAACTGAATCCGCCCCTATGCAAGGTCCTCCTAAAACGGCTGGGGATTCTCAGGCAGTACAAGGAGGGGAGGGATCTCCTCCGGATGATGCCCCTGCGACCACCAGGACCTTCTCCATTTCGGAGAAGGACCTGGCTGAGGGGTGTCCATCTGGCCTGGGGGTGTCTACCGGCGGGGGTGAGAAGCGGGTTCATTCCCCTCCCTCCTCTCCCAAAAAGAAAAGGACGAAAAAGACCAAAAAGACGACGAAGTCTCGGGGCTCCTCTCCATCCGCGGGGGCTACGGGGACGGAGGGGTCTGCTGCCACTTTGGCAAGCGAGCAAGCCAAGATCGGCACATCTGGCCCCTCTACCCCCCCCTGGTACGGAGCTCCTGACCATAACAAAGACCAAAAGTGCACAGCGCGGAGCCTCGATGACATCGGGGCCCCTCATTCAGAGGTTACCTGGCGTTTTCGAGCCCGCTGGCTTCAAACGCTTCCTCGTTATTCGCTCCACTGATGGCACCATGTTGTCCAAGGGCAACATGATCCATCAGAGGAGAGCATTCGCTAGTGCAATTGGTAGAGAGCCAAAGGTAACCCGTTTCTTGGACGGGAGCCTTCTGGCGAATGCGGCGAATCCCGCCGAGGCGGCCAAGATAAGTGCTCTTTGGACACTTCATGGCACCCCGGTGAGTGTGACGCCGCACTCTACCATGAACTTTGTGAAAGGAGTAGTTTATGCGAGGGAACTCGTTGACTACTCCATTGAGGACATCACCCTAGAGCTGGCCGACCATGGGGCGGTCAAGGTCGAACGTGTGATGAGAAAACAGGGAGGGGCCTCGAGACCCACCCCTACACTCTTCGTCACGTTCGACTGTGACAAGCTCCCTGAGTCGGTGCGTGCCGGTTGGTACCGCTACTGCGTGAAGGCATTCGTGCCACTGCCGCGGCGGTGCTATTACTGTCACCGCTTTGGCCATACGAATCGCTCATGTAGACGTGCAAAGTCGGGGTCACCCGAAGTCTGTGTAAATTGCTCCAAGGTCGCACATGATAATTCCAAATCGTGTGTGGCAAAGTGTGTCAATTGCGGAGAGCCGCACCCTGCTTCTTCGAAGCTATGTGGTGCATATCTCCTTGAGAAAGAAATCCTGGCCGTTCAGGCCCAGGATCGACTCTCATTCCGCGAGGCAAAGGACTTGGTCCTGGCGCGCCTGGCTCTGCCTGGGACGTCATATGCCTCAATAGTTAGAAAGGCACCCTCTGCTCCTGGCCACCACGCCAACGAGCACGGTTGTTTCCGCGCCCATTCAGAGCCCTGTTGCGGGCTCTACTCAACCCGGGCGCTCCCCTGGTAAAACTGGCGGCAAAAAGGGTTCATACCCTGCCCCGGCTAAAACTAGTGCTCACCCCCTCTTCCCCCAGCGTGACCGTTTCCCGTAAGGCGAAACGGCCACGCGCCTCCACCGAGTCGTTAGACTCACAGGAGGCAACACACCTCAAGATGGTCGCTAGGCCATCTTCCTGTGTTCCTAAAGCTGTTCCCCGAAAGGAGGACAGCAACAAAGGAGCTTCGGCCCCTTCACCCACGCCCCTAGGTGGAGCGAGTGGCTCGGAGACGGTGGTTCCTCGAAAAGAGGGCCCCCCGCCTCCGAAGCCGCAACGCCCGCCTAAGGTTTCGAGGCGGGGGGAGGAAAAGACTCGCATGGCGAGCCTAACCTCCCCCAATAAGTCCTCGAAGGCGACAGCGCCTTCAACGCTTTGTCCGGCCAACAGCGCCCGGGGTTTTTCCCCCGGGAAGCGTACGGCAATTCCCGTGAGGGTCTTCAGTTCGAGGAGGGCCCCTGCGTCTCCTCCGAGCTAGGCCTCGAGGGCATATTCCTTCAATGGAATTGCCGTGGACTCCGGGCCAACTGGGAGGAGCTGCGGAGGCTCGTCTCATCCCGTTTCCCGTTAGCTATCGTTTTGCAGGAGACCGTGCTAGGCGCGTGCCCTCTGCCCGCCCTTCCGGGGTATAAGGGTCTTGCGACCCCACCACCGCGGGATGGCCGGGCTGGGGGATGCGCGGTTTACACCCGGCATGATGTCTCCGTTCTTCCTTTCTCTTTAGATACCTCATTTCAGGCAGTGGCTGTGCAGCTGCACCTGGATAGGAGGTATACTCTGATTTCTGCGTACATTCCACCGTCAGCTGACTTCGACGCGGGGGACTTCCGCCGCGTCGTGGCACGGTTGCCGAGGCCCTATCTCTTGCTTGTAGATGTGAACGGCAGGCATCCTCTCTGGGGAAATTACTCCATAAATCCTAGGGGACAAGTCCTTGCCGATCTGATCGAAGAGCTTGAGATGGGTGTCCTAAACGTGGATGAGTTTACGCATCACTGTCCGAGAACCGCTTCATTTTCTTGCCTCGACCTATCTTTGTGCTCTTCGGATGCACAGCCTGATTTTGATTGGGAGGTGGTCGATGACCTCTATGGTAGTGATCACTTTCCCATTCAAATATCATTTTCAGGGCAACTTCCGCCTGAGAGACCACCTCGGTGGTTATTGGCGCGGGGGCGGTGGCCTGCATTTCAGGAAATTACTGAATTCTCTATCTCAGTCGAGGAGTTTAGGTCGGTAGATGAGGCCGTTGAGTTCTTCTCCGTCAACCTCTTCTCCGTGGGCTTAACTACTATTCCTAGGACGTCTGGCCGTTTTGCATGCCGACGACTCCCATGGTGGTCGGCTGAGTGTGAGACGGCCCTCAAACAGAAGCGTTATGCCTACATGCGCTATAAGCGCCGCCCGAACGATTTCACTGTCGCTGAATTTCGTCGGGCTAGGCCTAGGTTCCGGTATATTTCGAAGCAAGCCCGCTGCTCTTCTTGGCCGGCATACGTGTCCTTACTTAACGTGAAGACCCCTTTAGCTGAGGTGTGGAAGCGAGTCAAAAGGATGCGGGGCAAGTTCTCGCAGGACCCCCCTCCCGTTCTCCAGGAGAATGGGACCGCAATCTCGGACCCCGTGTCCGTGGCGGAATCCTTAGCGACCGTTTTTTCCGCATTCTCTAGCCGAATGCTGCTCCGCCAGCATTCAATGCACGTCGTGATGTCGCGGAAGGCCGCCGGCTGGACTTTACCTCCAGAGGCGGAGAACCCTTCAACGACACGTTTACTGTGAGTGAGTTGCGTTCTGCTCTCGCTTCGTGTGCCGACACCGCCCATGGTCCGGACGATGTCCCGTACGCCATGCTTCGACACCTGGGTGAGAGAGGCCTGGCCTTTCTGTTAGATTTGTTCAACAGGATCTGGGTGGAAGGTCTTCTCCCAGACTCCTGGCGAATCGCTACTGTGCTCGCTTTTCGCAAGCCGGAGAGAGATCACTCTACTCCGACCGTTTTCCGCCCAATCTCTCTCACCTCTTGCGTGTGCAAGTTGATGGAGAAATTTGTAAATGTTAGATTAGCCTATTTCCTGGACAGCGGAGGCCATCTGTCTTCTGCACAGTGCGGCTTCCGTAAGTTCCACTCCACGTCGGATGCTCTGCTCCAACTGGAAAATGCCGTCTGCGAGGCTTTCCTTCGTAGACAGCACTTCGCGACGGTGTTTTTTGATCTGGAGAAGGCCTATGATACCGCATGGCGATACGGTATCATGGAGACTCTCCACACGATGGGGGCAAGGGGACGCCTCCCAATGTTTATATCTGAATTTTTGCGAGATCGTCGATTCCGCGTACGGGTGGGGGGGGGGGCCCTCTCCGGCCCAAAGGAGCAAGAAGAGGGTGTCCCGCAGGGAAGTGTCCTCAGTGTCACACTCTTTGCCCTGAGCATCAACGGCATCACCTCGGTGCTGCCGGAAGATGTTCTCGCTACGCTCTACGTGGACGACCTTTCGATCTCTTTTGGCGCGGCCCAGATGCCAACTCTGGAGCGTCGACTCCAACAGGCACTGAAACGAGTCTCTCGCTATGCCGAAGCGCACAGGTTTCGGTTTTACTTTGGCCAAGACTTAGGTGGTGCACTTCTGCCGCCCTTCACGGCTTCACCCCGAACCAGATTTGTTTATTAATGGGTTGCGCCTGGATGTGGTTGAGTCGCACCGTTTCCTTGGTCTTGTATTCGACCGACGCCTCACCTGGGAGGCTCATATTCGCAGCCTTAGGGTCTCTTGTACCCACGCCATGGACATTATCTGTTCCGTGACGTTCAGCACTTGGGGCGCTGATAGGGCTACTGCCTTACTTTTTTATCAATCTTTTGTTCGCTCGAAGCTCGACTACGGATGCGAGTTTTATGCATCCGCAGCCGAGCGTTTATTGCGGAAGGTGGATTCAATCCACCACACCGGCCTTCGCCTTGCGACTGGTTCCTTCCGCACTTCCCCCATTGAGAGCCTGTTGGTCGATGCTGGGGAGATGCCACTCGCTCTGCGCCGTGTGCAGTGCATCACTCGCCTGTACGCGCGAGCCCGGCGCCTCCCTCAGTCGCCAACAGCTCTCACTGTATCCGCAGCTGATCTCGATGGTGCCTATGCCGCCGAGAGACGCCATTCATACCCTAAGCCCTTTGGGTTTAGGGCCAGGAAACTCCTTCGAGAGGTAGATATAGCTCTCGGGCCGGTGACGCCTCTGGTTGTGCCCAGGACGCTACCCTGGAGGGTACCACATTTGGCTATTTGTCGCCACGCCTCTGCTCCCAAAGCTTGTACTGCGCCGGGAGTATTGCGTTCGACCTTTTTGGAGCACACATCGTGTCACGCTGGTACCGTGCCAGTGTATACGGATGGCTCCAAGTCCCAAGAGGGGGTCGGCTTCCACGCCGTATCCCCTCTGTTTAAGGTCAGCGGGGCTCTACCAGGCCCTGCGTCTGTCTTCACGGCCGAGCTGGTGGCAATACACCACTCGGTACGGCAGATTACGCGACGTGCCCGGTTCGGAGACCGGATTGTGATCTATAGCGACTCACACAACGCCCTGAGTGCTATCGGGGCATTGGAATCTCTGCATCCCCTGCTTCGCGAAATTCGTGACGCCACGGTTTTAGCGAGCCGGGCAGATTTTGAGATTATCTTCTGCTGGGTTCCTGGACATGTAGGAATTGCGGGGAATGAGCGCGCCGATGAGGGCGCCAAAGAGTCCGCGAGGACTCTGCGACCGGACCAGCGTTTCGCTCTTCCTCACACTGACTACATGGCAGGAATACGGGCAGCTCTTCGGACTGCTTGGCAAAGAAGATGGGAGACGGTCGAAGGGAACTTAAAGTTGCGTGCCATTGCGCCGCGACTGTTCCCATGGACCTATCCCCCAAGCCGCGGCGGCTTCAGGTTGCTTTCTGTCGTCTCCGAATCGGGCACACTCTTGTGACGCCTCGCTATTTGATGGAGCGCTCGCCTGCGCCCTATTGCAACGACTGCGTCGTCCCCCAGACTGTTCGGCACATTCTTCTCGAATGTCCCAGTCTGGGTGATCTTTGCGCACGACACCTGTCCCGGTACCGGGATGGGTGGGGTCGCTACCGCCTGTCCCTTTTACTCGGGACGAGTGCGTGCACTTTGACTAGTGGACTTGTTGACTTTTGGGGGGAGGCAGGCCTTCTCCCTTTCATTTAACCAGATTTAATTGTTGCTGTTGTTTTTGTTTAGTTTTTGTTATTGCTTTGTTATTGTTATTGTTATTGTTATTTCTTTTTATTGTTGTTTCCTGTTCAATTTTTTAAAGTAGCCTAGAACTAGGCTGTTTGTTTACGGCGACTTATGCCTAAGTCGGCAGTCGCCAGATAGCTCCTTAAATAAAAAAAAAAAATACCGTCTATCCCGATTGCTTGAGGCGGACTGGTGCGTGACTGTGGGCCATTTTTTTGAGGTTCCCTTCCATAGATTTGGAATTGTTGGGGGAATGCTTGGGTCCCTGATTGAAGCAGGCCTCTCCTAGGCACCTGTGTCCTTTTTTGTTGATAATTGTTGTGGTGGTTTTATATGCATTTTTTAGAAATCGATAGATTTTCTTTTTGGCGACTGTTCCCTCGCTGGTGGCCGCCAGACGAGAGCATAATTGTTTTAAAAATATACTTCGAATTGGACACACTCGCTGGGCCCCCCTTCCCATGTTTGGTTGAATGTCTCCGTCTTAGGGGGCTTTATACGGTGTGGTGTACCTGCCTACGTACTGTGATGAGCGGGGTTGCTACCCCCTTGTCCCTCCTACTGGAATCGGGCTCCTGCACATTGCTGTGATAGGGTTTGGAAAAGAGTCCCGGGGGGGGGGCTCCTATGTACTTATTGTTGGTTGTCGCTTAGGTTTCCGAGGGAGGTAAGCCCCCCTCCCCCTGGGGCACCTTCACATGCATTTTTATTTTTTATTATTATTTTTCAATTTGCCCTTAAAGATAGGCTTATTTTTTTTTTCAATTTCAGCGCATGTGCTCTCGTTGATGAGCGCCAGAAGTGATTCTAATAAGAGGAAAAAAACAACCCATAATAAATTAACCCAAAGTTCGGAATGAAGTGGAAGTTGGGTTGACGCGGGGTTGTCTTGGTATTTTGGTGTAATTGAACATAATAAAAAGGTGTATTGCCGGGGCCTTTGTGGCAACCCTGTGACTACAATTTGAATTTGACAAAGGAAATCTGTCCCAATGTTTGCTCAAGCCCCACATGTCGCTCTGGCTTATAACCATGCTTTGGGCTGGGTATTAAATAGGCGTTGCCCGTGATATTAAGTGGCTATTCCCCGTTCTATTAACTGTTAGTACACAGCCATGTGGACTATACGACCTTTTGCCGAGGTTGGCCTCCTCCACTTTATTTGACGCTCTTTGTTGTAGGTGGCCGTGGCGGGCCTACCCCGACGCCGGAGAGTGCCTCCTTGTTGCTTATCTTTTTTTATTTATTTGTTGTCTTTTTAGCTTGTTTCTTAGCCTTTGTTCCTGTTTTGCCTGTTATTTCTTATTTACTTGTTTTTTGTTGTTTTTTAATCTAGCCTAGTATTAGGCTAAAGCGTGATTACGGCGACTTATGCCCTGGTAGGCAGTCGCCATGTTAATGACCATGGTAATAACTAGTTATTAACTATTCCTTGGGAATGCATTCCGAAACACGCGCTTGGTGTGAGCTCTACAGATTGTTCGTATCCGCTTGTAGATATTATGGGGGTTGTTCCTCCCCCCTCCACAAGGGGGTACCTTGTGTTGTTTGACCGTTATACTCGATACCTGGAAGAGCAGCCCGCCCTCCCAACCCCAGCAACAGAGGTACCACTCTCCCCAGGTTATCTTTAGCACTTTTTTTTTAAATCCCACCCATTTTTTTCATTCTTCCTACATCTCCCATGCCCCGTAAGGAGGTGGACGGTGTAGCAGGGGTCTAATGCCCTCCTGGCCCTAGTGCTTGTAGGCGGGGGGGGGGGTCTGCTGTTTTGTGTGTTCCGTTTTTTCCTTTCGTCTACCCCTCCTGCTTGACCCTAGTCCTCGGGACGGGTTCGTCAAGCTCTCGGGTGATGTGGACTAGTCGAGTTGTTGTAGGAGGCGGACCTACAGTGCTTTTAGGTCTTGGGTGCATGGGCGTGCGTCTGAGCACCCCCCTCATTTTTAATATAGCCTAAAAAAATAATTTTGGCAGCTAATGCCCTTAATCGCAGTCGCCAGGTGTAATATCTACCCCCTCTCCCCCAATTTCCTTAAAAACAAGAAAGAAAAACTTCTACGTGATACAGCCTCGTTGCTCTTGCGCTCTGAATTTCGATGGGAAGGGGGAAGCGCCCTCACTTCATTTCACGATTCTGCCACTTGGTTGGCAAAAAGGTGAGCGAGGTGAACAGCTGTGAGGGGGGTGGGGGCTCTCGTCGCTGGAATTAGACAAACTAACGAACTTTTGCCACGAAATTTTCCAACTGTTTCTTTGCCCACCTCTTATTTCTCACTTGTCAATTGATTTGTGTTGTCAATTCGATTCAGTCAATGAAAAATTGCGTTAGTTGCTAAAGTTCATTTTTCTTCAACGGGTCGTTTCATGGCGCAATTGACTTTAAAGGCATTTGGAGAATAACTGTTTAGTTCTCGTTTGGAGTAAATGTTGGAAGGTTCAGTTTGTGACTCTACAATAGTTACTCGTGTATGTAATGGTCGCCATAAAGGAATGGTGAATTACGGTAAGGAAGAGGAAGAATGTAACATTTGCGAGCGACCTAATTTGTGTTTTCAAAGAGGTTAACGCTCCTTATTTGTGTCTATTCAGGCGTGGAAAAGAAAGTCGGAAGAAAATGAAAAGACTTGGAAATTACTTATTTCATTTTTTGATTATTTTTCTGTTTATGCCTGCCCTCGAATTTTGTAGTTATATTATATATATATATATATATATATATATATATATATATATATATATATATATATATATATATATATATATATATATATATATATATATATATATATATATATAATTTTCTATATATAATTGCATTATATTATATAATTTTTAACTTAATTTAGAAATGGGGGCGACGCACCCTATACCCCCACCTCCAGCAAATTAAAAAAAACAACTCGTGAATAATATTTCTAATTCGAAAAAGCCTATCCTAACCTAACCTTAGTTTCGAATTCAAAGGCGCGATTGCCAAATCTCGTTACGCTTCTATTTGTTTATACCGTGTTACGTAACCCTTCGACCCCATATGTACACAATTTTAGCATCTCGGATAGAAAGGTTATAAGGAGTGTATAAAAAATGGTGCACCTGTATATACAGGTGCAAATACACCTGCATTAGTTGGGATCTGGTGGTCATGCAATCCTCCAAGTGCTGCAACATGGGTGCCCATGATATACTTGATACCCCTTACTGGTTGAAGGAGGGGGGAGGGGCCTTTTAATTGCATTGCATCGTCCCCCATCCGACAACTATCCATACTCAAATTGCTCAACTCTGCCTATCCGGGCATTTGAGAGCTTCAAGTTCATTAAGATCCTAGGTCACTACCATTCCACTTCTGGAAGTCTTGGATTTGACCTTTGTTTGTTCACTTGTTTTCTTTGCCTACCGCATGAACGGTAGTTAATGTTAGTTTTCTTTTTACTTTTAATCGAGAAAAAGAAAAGGGATTTTCGATGACTTATGGAACAGCGAGTGGCTACTTGACCTTGGTTGCTCTGACCTCTGAAAGGTTCTCACTCCCGTGAAAATGGCGAGACCGCGCCATCTCTCGGAAAAAAAGCTACGGGGGCTCAAGGAGTTTTCCAAAGGTCGGCTTGGGGCGGGGCTGGGGTGGGTTGGCGGGGGGTGGGAATCAGACCACCTTTCCTCGTCCCTGATGAGGGTGGGGGAATCCTTGAGCCATAGATCCCCCCGGAGCCATTCCCCCCTCCCCTATTGTGACCACAATAAATAAATATGGTTGTGTTTTCTGACAGTACTTTTTTCCTTAATTGATATTTGTTCTTTTGTTTTCCTCTCATTCTTTATTTCACTCAATCTTTGCTCTCCTTTTTCTTTTCTTTTCTCTCTTTCTCCTTTTTTATTTTCTATTTTTCTTAGTGTCTTTGTTTTCTCTTTTCTTTTCTCTTTCTATCTCTTTACATCTCTCTCTCTCTCTCTACTTCTGCTTCTCTCTCTCTACTTCTGCTTCTCTCTCTCTCTCTCTACTTCTGCCTCTCTCTCTCTCTCCCTCTCTGTTTCCTTGTTCTTGTTGTTCTTTTTATTTAAACAACGAATGCCTCTCCCGCATTGTTCGTAAGGAGAGATCTCTAAAAGAAAGTGGTAAAGTTGGGTGGAGTGAAAAATTGACATATATAGCCGCTGAGCCTCGTGCGGGACAGTGGGGCCGGGGGGGGGGCAAACTGCCTGTGTTTAGGTTGGGAGGGCGCACGAGTCCCTCGCGGGGGCATAAAAATAGACTAACCTTGGTCAACTACTTACTAGCCTGTGAAATCAGCCACGGGGCACGAGCCGGAGGCGGGGGCATACCGCTTCCCCAAGCAAGTCTATGCAGGGAACCCCATTGCTGTGTGACCTGTTGCGCTCCCTCCCTCCCCCCACAAGGTTGCAGGTGTAGCAAGGGAAACCTTGCTGTAGCTGACATCTGGAGTACCGCGTGGCCTGGCGCCCATGGCTGCAGGAGGCTAGATCTGTGGCTATATATCTTCCGCACATTATCACTATCTTAACTCATTTTCACTTTCATTACTCCCCCTCCCCATTACCCACCTCTTTACAAACCTTTCTGGAAAACGTGCCCTCCTTCGTTCTCGCTCTATAGAATCATTAAGATTTCGTGTAAATCTAGCGCTTGTGTCTGGTCGTCGAATACTTACATTGTACACTCGTGTGTGACACCCGGAGGGGCAGTGTCGCTGTAATTTGTCTCCCTTGTTTCGTCTTCAAGTTTGGGTTCGAGATTTCGCTTCTTTCAAGGACTAAATTTGTTCTCTTTGTTTCGTCGCTCTGTTATGAAAGTCCAGAACTCTAGCAAGTTGTTCTTCCAAGTTCCTCTGTGTTCGTATGTATGGGCCCTTATGCTCCCAATTTGAAAGTCCATAACTTCAGCAACTGTTTCTTCCGAACGCGTGTTCGTATGTATGAGCCCCGGTGTTTACAATATCAACGTCGTGACAAAGTCCCTTCAGATATAGTTCAAAGTCTCAGCAAATGGTCCTTTTAAGCACGGGTTCATAACTCCGAGCCCCTGTGCTCTCACCTACGCCTTCATTCTTCACCCGCTTGAATAAACCTTTCGAGTCGAACCTTTCCTTTTCCTCCTTCCTATCAAGCTTTGTCATCTCTGATGCCACAAATGGAGGGATGCCATGAGCGGCATGGCCAATCTTGATACGGCGGCCATATGGAAGATTGTGGGTCCTTGAGACCCCAACACTCGGTCTCTCCTTAGATTTTTTCCGCGAGATACGCCCTTGTTGATATTGTGTGCTTTAAATTCGAGGGAGGGGGGCGCATGCCGCATCTGGTGGGTTGCGTTCCTCCTCCCCCCCCTTCAATTGGATTGCCTCCGTAGTACTGTACTTACTACCACCCAATGTTCCCTGTCCCAGTTTT
Source organism: Ceratothoa steindachneri (assembly GCA_963969495.1). Taxonomy (NCBI): domain Eukaryota; kingdom Metazoa; phylum Arthropoda; class Malacostraca; order Isopoda; family Cymothoidae; genus Ceratothoa; species Ceratothoa steindachneri. Next base: position 81,566,800 of record OZ018328.1, read on the forward strand.
TTTTTTCTTACACCGAGTTAGACCCGAGGAAGGGTGAAAGAGAGTGCTAACCATTGAACTGGGGGGGGGGATCTATTCTCATTAATACTTCATGTCCCGAGCGCCCCACGTAGTCTCTTATTTAGACTTAGCTTATCTTACTCATTTTCATATCTCCTAACCTCACCACTTTCCTCATGAACCTTCAAAATCTTTAAGAGGGGTAGTCCCTACTCCCTCCGGTGGCACTAGGATATTGTAGCTTACATGCCTTTTCACTTACCCTTACTTTACCACTTTCTTTGCCCCACCCCCTCACAAACTTCTTGGAAAAAATTCCAAGACAAATTGGTACGGTTAATGTAGTGGCATTACTACTCATAAAGGTTTTCTATGAAGTTAAACGAGACTAACATAAAAGGGGTAATTTTGAAACCAGTTTTGGGGTGCTGGTGGATGAGCGACCCTAGATTGTGGTCTTCCAGTTAGAGGACGAAACATGTCACGCTGGACCTGAAGTAGATCAGTTGTCTAATAATGACACTACATTAACCGTATCATATATATATATATATATATATATATATATATATATATATATATATATATATATATATATATATATATATATATATTGTTCCGCCGCGAATTTCGTGGGGCTTAAAGCAAAGGGGTGAGGGCAGTCAGACGAAGAATCTTCGGTGGAAAGACTATGAGCACAAACCGTAGTGATGCTAAACCCCTTTTATTACCATATAATTATTATCTTATAATTATTTATTGCTATTTTTGTTATCGTTGTTATTTTCAGTGCCTGGAGTAGGAACGGGGGGGGGGGACATGCGTATGACTAACACCTTTGAAATTACTAGTAATAGTAGTGGATGGAGGTAAGAATGCTTTATGTTGATGTGTTCATGACTTCTATCTGTCTGCGTTAACAGCTCCATCATTTCTCTCGCCGCGGGGTAGAGAGTAGCACCTCCCTCCCCATCACTTCGAAACCCCTTGAAAAGCCACAAGGGCCTATCAGGGGTCCTCCGAGTCAACCACACCCATTAACTCCATCCGCATGATTGCGTCGGAACTTGAAAAGGCATCACCATCATGGATTTCCTCCAGGTGGATTGCGGAGCGGTGTAAATCCGCAGTGGAAAGTGTGGTCAAAGGCCACAAAGGATGGATTAACCCAGAGTACTGGGGATCACGGGGAGGGCATTGATCCGGAAAAGGGGGGAGGGGCAGGTATTCAGTTATAGGTACTTACCCCCGAAAAAACTCGGGGGTGTTTCTCCGGGAGGTGGAAAAGGGTGGAGGTGTGAGGGGGAGAAACATAGAATGGGGTTGGGTCGAAGTGACAATATTTCCACTACTCCACTACCGATGCGGTGTCCAAAATTAGTTTTAATTAAAACTAAAAAGCGAAATCCAACGAGGACATTTCCAGCAAAGTTTGTAAATGGGAGATGTGTAAGAGAGTGGTGGTGGGGAAAATGTGTATACGATATATAGCCACATATCCACCTGTGGGCATTGGGGCCTGGTGTCATGCACAGATGTCAGCTGCAACATGGTTGCCCACACTGCATCTGTCGAAGTTGAGAAACTCAATCCTACTTACATTCGCTCACTATTCTCCCACTCATACACGCACAACGTTTCACTCACACACTGCAATTTATCGGCGACACATTCACACTACACTTTCTTATTCATCTGCGCACATCTTATCACACTCGCACACAGAAGCTCTCATATTGCGACTTTGAGGGATGTTGGGTGTATGTTGTTTATGGTAGGAACTAAAATTGTGTTTGATGGATGTGTGGAACGTAGGTAAGTGTGAAAATATATTTCACGTATTTGTGGGCGTTTTTAATCTCGCTTTTAATCGCTATTAAAGATTTTCTGAGCCCACCCGTTAATCATTTGGGCGATTTAAGATCACTCCATTTGTTGCCTGATTTTGAAATTCCAGAATTTTAATCTTCAGATCTTTCATCTTTACAGGACAGCTTTTAGTGTTTGTATGTACAATCATCAGTCCTTTTTGAAATGAGGCTCTAATACTTTATTTTCTTCTTTCCAGGACTTCACTCTTCAAGTAGTGAAGACACCTTGATCTGCAGTGAAGACGAGATAGTAAAGATTAGTGTAAAGGGTACCATGGCAACGAGATCGAGTGCAAACGACCTAAGGCCGGAATCTTCTTCGGTTTTAAGTGATAGAGAGCATTGTTCTAGAGGGACACCGCTTGACCAAAATGAGAGTTTCCTCTTGTCTGGTAATGCTTCAATTCCCGAGGGAAGTGGCCAGCTATCGACGGACAGGCCCCACGGAGAAGTAAAGCTGGAAGAAGATTTTGACTTCAGTTCTCTGGAATCGTGCGAAGCCATCTCGATTTGCAGCGAATTGGAGGAAGGGGGTTCTTGCAGATCTGATGCGTTCCCCAAAGACGATGTTTTCAATACCTCTGCCACATCTCAGCCTTTCACGAACGGCAGAATAAAGGACGAAGGGTTCCAAAGTCGGGGGCAAAATGATGCGCGAAAGATATCGCACGACGAGAAAAATGTTACAGTCCCTCATCTGACTAAAGGCAATTTGGGTGTTGTTGGTTCGAGTCCCAATGAATTGGATGTTATTGGTTGGTATAAGGATGAATTGGGTGTTGTTGGCTGGTGTAGCGATGAATTGGGTCGTGTTGGTTCGCAGAAGAACGAATTGGGGCATGATTACGCGGGTACGACTAATTCATGTAGCGACGCTCCCCTCCATCCATTGATAGAGGAACATAACAAATCCCAAGGCGACAAAACGAGATCAAATTTCCTACAGGAAGAGGATTGTATTCAGAGGGAAGCCCCTCAACCTGCCTTACTCCCCCCAACACTCGACAACGGATTATCTGAAACGGAAGCCGCGGTTGAGAATGACGACCTACATCGCGCCCTTTCTTCGTCGCCTCCTCTCTCGCTCAGTTCGTCACCAGCAGCCTTCAAGACGAGGCAGCCCCTCTCATCCCCGCCACCCGACGCTACCCAGATGCCTCACCACGAATCCAAGAAAGGTGGGCACCGTCCACCCGGGGACCTCGCACCAATTCCCCTTTCAAACGCAAAACCCAAATCGCGCCGTACCCATCGACCCAACAACCGACTTCGAACGAGGGCCGCCCTCCGTCACCCGAAGTCGTCCGACGGAGACACCGACGACACAGACGGCGACTGCGAAGATGATCCCGACGAAGCTCCGTTCCTTAGCGGCGCCTCGAGGACCGAGGGGACTGCGCGAATGAGGGGATACCAACCCTCACCGCCTCGTAATGAGGGGAGGGACGAAAGGAAGGCGGAGCTTGGGGAAGGATCTCAGCCTTCAAAAGATGTCTTATTTTCGGGCAGTTCCCCTGAAGTGCCCCTTTCTCCCCACCCCGGCGGTGACTCGTGCCAGACGGGTGCCACTGTCAGTACTACGCGATCTGTGGAGACGCTGAGTGAGGACAGCGGCCTCGGAGATCAAAATTATCGTCTGACGTCCTCGTCCCCCCTCGCGTCCATTATCGAGGCCGTGAAGGACTCTACCACGGCGCCACCGGCAGTGCCCCATCACCGTCTCGTTCGGCCATTTTCCATGGGGGATCTTCGTTATTACTCTTCGGATTCAGATTCGGACGCCGACACAAATCGAACAAGGGCATTTGCAGACTTCAAAATGTCTTCCAACGTAACCGACGCCAAATCACGCCTTAATGCCCCTCAGTATCGTGACCCGTATTATTACGTGCAAAACAAACCGCTTCAGTTCGATTCGTGGGATAGAAACGCCGGCGAAGAGGTTCCCAAGCAACCTCAAGTCCCAAGGCGGCTCGCAGAGAAATGGAATGGCGTTTCGGCTAAACCTCGTCGTCATCAGAGCATGTACGAACCAAACACCGCTTCGTTTCCCGAGACATGGGGCGCCGCTTCCCCCTCCTACGCCAGCAGTCTACAGAGACCAAAGCCTCTGAGTTTGGATATGGCGGAAGAATTTATGTCTCAAGAAGGTTTAGAATCTCCTGTGAACAGTTTTAATCCCTATGTGACCAAAAACAAAGGTGGCTCATTTTTGAGCGAGACGTGCTTCGGAAATGATAACACCTTGAGTAGCTTGGTACAGGATCTACCCGGGTACAAGCTCCCAAATAGGGACGAGAATTGGGGGGGAAGGGAGCTTCCTGTGTCCTCCTCAAAGGAATATGTTGAGGAAGTAGAGGTAATGCGTATTTCCAACGGAGCGTCCACGCCTTGTGTGATGGATGAGGTGGGCTGGCTCAGTGCCCGGGTGAGGCGCCATGCGGTACCCTCTCATGCCCAGTATAGCTTGGAATCGCAGTCTACCGTGAGCCCTCAACGGGGCAACATCGAGCAGTCAGGTGGTTGGTGGCTTGACGCGCCGTGCCCATCAATCTCCCACGATCCCAGTGAGTCAGTCCTCGTCAATTCCGCGCTCGCGCAAGAGGGATCCCCTTCTGCGCCGTCGAATCCCTCTCCAAAGCTGCTACGGGACACCAGGACCCCCCTATCTTCGAGGGACGAGGCCCAGGAACAAGAAGACATGAATCGCATACACACAAAGACCTACGGCCCTCACGGCGAGGTGGAAGTGTACTTAGCGAGGAGGGACAACCACCCCGATGGCTCGGCTCTTCCCAAGGGTGATGGGGCAACCCCCTCACCCGAGCAGCAATCCCAAGTGAGGGGGGTGCGGGGCGTGACTTTTTCGCCGTCGGTGAAGGAAGTGAATTGGCGAGAGAGTTACATCGAACCTGATGATAGCGATTACCTCTTCACCCAAATGGAGGAGAAGGAAGTGAAGAGGGTGAAGGTGGTTTCCAGCGAGAGCCCAGCAGTGCACAGGTGTCGGCCAACGTTGCCTATTGAGAACAGTGACAATTTCCGTGCAACGTGTTCGTTTGTAGTGCGCCCTTCCACTAACCCACCAGCACCACCACCGCGTATCAACGGCGTTGCCAATGAAATAAAAGCTGCACTCTCGCCCCCCGCTACTGGTGGGGGCGAACCCCATCGCTCGGAAGATTCCTCCAAGCCCTCTTCTCCCCCATCCACCAGCCCCCGTACATCCACCCCAATCTGGCAGCGACTGAAACTTATTAAAGTGGGCTCCCCGAAGGGGCCTCGTCCCAAGATTCCCCCTAAGCCCACGTCGCTGTCCCCGCGCTCCTCCGACAGCGAGGCTCCTGCCGGGAAGGGGTCGTCCCCGTCCTCCCCCGACAGCGAGGGACTGTCTTCTCCCTCCTCCCCGGAGTTCCGCTTCAAGAAGATTCCCACCAGTCCCCGGTTCTTCTCCTGGGGCAGCAAACGCGAAAAGAAGAGCCCTACCAGCAAACAACCTGCAAAAGCCCCCTCTCCCATAGCCTCTCTCTCTCCCCCCGCAAATCAGGCAGGCAGCGAGCCGCAAGCTGAGAACTACCAGCAGGGCCCGGTTATGGGGCGGCCTGTTGCAGGCGTCCCTGAGAGAGCCGTCGAAGGAGCCTCCCAAGAAAGGCCTCGCCATTTCTTGCACTCGAGCGAGGAAGACATTTTTGATAGGGATTCGAAAGAGCTTCCTGCTGGGGAAGGTAGCAACTGGGGACCCGCCGACCACGGTGAGGGCCGTGAAAATGGCGATATTCATGCCTGTTCCGGGGATTTCTATAATACGCGAGAGGCCATCCTGAAACCACACATGAAGTCAGACTCGCGTTTCGATGAACCGACTCGAAATCTGCCCTCCACCCCTGGTCAGCATCCCCCTCGCACCCAGGGGAGTCCTTCGACCGAGCTGGAACAGGATTCCTCGACTGGGGGAGACGGTAAACCTCCTCTTCCTCCTCCAGTGGTCCACACTCGTGGGACCCCCCAGCAACCGGTCATGAACAAGGCACGTTTAGTCCACGCGCGGCACCAGTACTTGACCCAGGGTGGACGCGCCCTCTCGCTGCCCTCCGAAGCGCCCCCCTCCTGCCAGCCGACACCCTCTTCGGACCACCCCGTGCGGCGGGGACCCTCCATCCCTGCGGGTCGCGGGCGCAGCGCGGCTGAGCGCCTGAAGGAGCGGTTCGACCGCTTCTCCCGGGCAACGCGGGCGGAGCGGGAGCGTCTTGCCCGCAGTACTCCCGACCTCCCGCAGATGGAGGAGAGTTTGCGCCGTCAGACCCTGCCGCCGCCGCCGCCGCGTATTGATTGTTGCACCGAGCCGCCCTCGCACTCAGCTGCCAGTCCGCGCTCCGGCAGTGATGGTGACGCCCGGGATCAGTCCTTCAGGAACCAGGGTGATCATGTGACCCTGGACGAGAGGGAGGAGAAACAGGTCAGGTCAGCAGCGCCGCACAGCAGGTCCTCCCTAAGAGGACGAGCCCCGCCCAATCAGAGTTCCGAGTTCGACCGCCTGTCGCAGCGTGCCAGAACCCGCAGCGTAGGCCTCCTCGAGACTGATTTGGACACGGGGGCCTCCCGGGAGTTCCTCTCCCCGCAGGAGACCAATCTCGACGACCTCTACCAGGATTTGCAGAACTTCTTGGACACCCTCCCGCAGGTCTCCCTTCCCGCTGGCCAGAAGGAAAAGACTCGAGCCAAGTCCCTTCTGCAGTTGGATGCCGCGTCCTCTTCTCATCACCAGCCCCCCGTTATGGAGAGTAGCCTAACGACCTCGCGGCCAGAGGACAGTAGGGCACGAAGCATGGAGTTCCTCCTCGATGACGACAACAGAGCCGCTGCAAAGGTAAGAAGACACCCCCGACCCCTACATTCAAAGGCCCTGGTCTTTCGTCTCACCTCTTTCCATCTACATATCCAGGCAGTCTCACGGTAGCCAGTGGCAATCATAACATGGTGGCCACCGGTAATTGTGACGCGAGGGCCAATGGCAATCATAAAATTGCGACCAATATGGAATCATGATTTTGTGGCCAATGGTAATCATGGGGACACGGGCAATCCTAGCATAGTGACCAATAGCAATCATGACATGGGCTAGTGGCAATCATAGTACGGGACCTGTGTAAATCGTAACATGGCGACCAATGACAGTCGTAACGTGGCAATCACCACGGCGCAATGATAATCGTAAAAAAGTGAGCAGTGGCAATCATACCAGGGTGGCAACTCGCAATCATAACATGTGTCTAGTGGCAATGATAGCAGGGTGTTCAGTGGTAATCATAATCTAACCATTTTCAAGAGTGTGAAAGGCCACCAAGGAGAGCCTAACGAGGTCATCCAAACCTGTTCAGCCAAGATTACCCCACTGTTATGGGTATAAACGACATCGTTACCTCCATTCCGTTATTTCACTCCCCATTTCGACCCCACAGTGGGGAAGGTTCCCATTTTTAAGTGTGTGCTTCCAAATAAGGAGGGGGTGGGGGTAGATTTAGGAGAGTTGTGATTTCCCCTAATACATTACTCGGGTTATGTCCTGGTGCACTTTTTTTTAGCCATTAACTTTATCGCTTCAATTTCAAGCCTATTAAAAGTATTTCTGGTTCCGATGCCTTCGTTCGTTTTCTTTTTTTTACAGGTTTTGTAAGGACTTGTTTCTGGAAGTTTCCAATTGTGGTCTTTGTTGTCTTTGGTCTTTTTCACAGTTAATACTTGTATACATCAGTTCCTACAGTTACGAACTTGCCCGAATATATTTGGGTATTGAATACCCGGCTCAAAATAATTTACCAGAGTATATTCGAGCACATAAAAAAATTGATGTTTAGAATTTTCCCAGTGATATTAGGTTTGTTGACTGTCTGACGTCAACGTGGTCACCTTGGTAACGCTTCATTTCGTATGCGTAGTTTTATACAGCGAGTTTGACTAAAAATAGTTAACCCGAGTTTATACGGGCACATCAAAAGATTGGTCTTTTGAAACTATCCCCGTGATATTACATTGGTTGACTCACCGGCACGAGGCTCATTAAGGAATTAATGGAAAATGGCCCTTTGTCAACTTTGTTGACAAGTGTATGAACAGCTGACGTTTTAGTATATCAGGTTGACTCTTATGTATGACGTCCATTAAATATGGGACTTGAAAGAAAAAAAGGGGGCAGCAGACCTAAATCGCGTGCTCTCAATTATTTCAATAATTTTGAAAAAAAAAATTAATTAACAAACATATCATCTGACCTTACGACCTTCAAAACTTATAAATACTCACTGAAAAGTAAAATGGTTACCATCCGACGGACTGACATAGTAACTTATAGGACTAAACAAAATCGGTAAACCTGAAGATCGGCGGCGCGACCGGTGGGACGCAAAATATTTCGTCCCTGCCCCAATATGTTTCACCTTTTTTGAGTAAATTCAAGGGAACTGCTCGTAGGGGAGATACACTGGGGCGGGACCCCCCTACGATGATCCTGAGTTTCAATCAATTGTGGGGGTCTGCCCCCCCCAATATATAATCATAATTGTTTATAGAATAGTGTTCTAACGTTTTTTTATTTAACCAAAACGCGCAGGAATATTCACGCGTGGGGGAACGAAACATAAACGCAACTTAGTGTCGTTTTGGCGAACCCCTCCCCCCATTTTTTCGGGCGCGCCGCCGATCTTCAGGTTTACCAAAAAATCATATTAGAAAGAGGGTTGGTTTATTTAGGTTTTAATCTATGTTTATGCTACATGAATATGCGAGTCCCATTAAGGGATTGATCTGACGTCATTTCTTGATGCTATGGGAAGCTAACGAGAGTAGATGAATCTTTATGTGTGATGGGCTCATTAAAATGTGTGTAAATGTGAAAAAGTCATCATATGCTTAAATTATCGTTCTTCATGTATGTATTTTTGTTTTATGTTGGATTAAATGTTTAGAACTTATTGAATTTTCTTGAGGTTTCGTATTTAATGGACAACAGAAACGTGCTCAATTCTAGGGTGATTTCGTTTCCTGAAAAACGGGATAATTTCGGGTTATAGATTCCATCAAATATTTACAGCCGATAGTTTCAGTACATCTTTGTCAATTACGTAAACAGTTTTACTTTAATGGGGATGGTCAGTAGTGGTGAATAAGGATATGGGCAGACAGATTGAGAAAGAGGGTTACTTAAAGGTGGTGTGGAAAGCATTGCAGTAGCTTGGAAAGAAATATAGACTAGATCACTAGAGTTTGGAGAAGTGCCAAATGATTGGAAAATAACGAATGTATTGCCCATTTTTAAGAAGGAAAGTAAAGAGGACCTGAATCATTTTAGACCAGTAAGCTTAACTTCTATAGTTTGTAAAATTCCTGAAGATAGTTAAGAAGGGAATTTCTGACCACCCAGACAGTGGTAGGTTAGGTTAATCAACGATACTCGGCGTAGATTTAGAACAGGTAGATCATGTTTAACAAACTTACCTGAATGTATGGATTATGTAACAAAACGGATAAAGGAGAGAATATTGATGTAATTTACTTAGAGTTTAGCAAAGCATTTGACAAAGTTCCACATGGAAGACCGGTTAATAAATTAAGAAGTCTTTGGATAAGTGGGAGAGTATTGAAATGGATAGCTGACAGATAGGAACCATAGTGTTAAATGTAGTAAAGTCGCAGTGGTGGAATGTTGTCAGTGGGGTACCTCAGGGATCAGCTCTGGGCCCATTATTATTTATAATCTATATAAATGAACTTCGGGGAGCAGTTAATATCAGTGTTAATTTTTGCAGATAGCACCAAATATGTAATTCTGTAAAAGAAGTTGAGGATAACTTTAAAATGCATTTGCTTGGACATAAAGTGGCAGATGAGTTTTAAGCTTTATAAAAAAAGCAAAGATATACACGGGAAGAGATAATAAAATTTAGCTATGAAATGGATGGGCATTGGCTAAACTCAGCAGAGGAGGAAAAGGACTCAGGGGTAATAATAGATAGGTCACTTGAGGGTTTTCTAAGCAATGTATTGAGGCAAAAAAAAAATAGTGCTGGGCTTCATTAAAAGGAATTTTAATTACAAAAGTAAGGAGGTTATCCTTAAACTTTAAACTATTATCTTAGGTCACATCTTGAATGTTGTGTACAAGCATGGTCCTCACATTTTAGACATCAACCTGTTAGAGTCGATGCAAAGGAGGGAAACGAAGCTGATACCTTTCCTAGCCACCTTGAATATGTGGATCGACTAAAGGTTCGTTCATGTTTCTCATCTGAAAGGGGTGTGAGAGGAGATATGATTGAGCTTTATAAAATTTGTTCTGGGGTAGATAAGTTGGATTTTGGATAGTTTTTTGATTTAGAGGGTAGTAATAGGAGTAGGGGTCGGCACTTGAAACTTAAAAAAAAAGGGTGCAAGTTGGATATAAGATTTTTTTTCACAAATGGAGTGGTAGATTTCTGGAATAATTTACCACAGTTGGTAATAGAGAGTAGAAATCTAAATATTTTCAAGCGCAGGTTGGATGAGTATATGGGGAGGGAAGGGTTGTTTTTTTTTAGTTTTGTCTTGTATGAATTGTACATATTTTAATATTGATATTGTTGTATATTATAGTTGCATGGTAGAGCTTTTGACGAGCCTTGAATGGCGATAACTTCAAGATGTTATAGACATTATCGTTTGTATATAGTCTATGGATGGATGTTGGGGCTGGAGATTAACTCGGATTAGCACTTGTGGTTTTTGTTATCCCTAGATTTTACGTTATGTTGAAGTTGAATAAATGAGGAATAGGGAAAAGGATCAAGAATATTTTATTCGAGTGGCAAAATTCTTTACTGCTAATTAAGGGGTTGTTGTAGTTCCTTAAGCTATATGGCCGAGCCTGTATTGGGTTTTTACTCCAGGGGGGCTAGATGTAGGTCCGTAGCTCCATTAGTCCCTCTCATCATGGGCAAGGTGTTGTTGCCGCATGTTTGTCTGCAACTCGGTCTTCCATAATGTGTTTGTGGAGTCGCATCCAGACTCAACTCTCTTCTGGTAGCTCAGAAGGCCTGGATGTCAGCTGGAATGGTGAAAGTCAAGGGGCGCCATGCATACAGCAGGGTGTTTTTGTGTGTGATTAAATACTGTTGAAGTGCGTTGCTTTTAATGCAACGCTTCATACAACTAAAAAAAAATAGGTCCCTGTTAATCCAGAAATAGATAGGGTTCCTTGTGCTAAAAAAAAACCCCCTATAGTTAGACACATTACTTGTTTTACCAATTATGAATGAATGGGGAACCACGTAATGGGTTTCTAATTTGTACTAGACTACCTGTGTACTTTTTACGAATTTGTTCCTGGAAGCTTGTAACACCCTGGCCCCAACATTTAGGGGTAATATCTGCCATAGCCTTTTTCGTCGGTGATATTATTTAGTATTATTTTTCTTATTAGCTTTATATTTCATTCGTCTGCCCCCCCTCCCAACCCGCTCACTTTCGTTAGTCTGATTAGACTCGAACGAGAGTACATCTTGGCTTCAGTATAAAATGAAAAGGACTAAAACTTGAACTAATCGCACAAAACCGTAAAGTGATTAAAAATACAAAACAAAGAATTGAAACAACTCTCTAGAATTGCAAGAAAATAATGCGTCTAATGAGTAAAATTTGGTTCCAAAAATGCTGTTCAGATTTGGCTGTTTCTTTGGGGGGGGGGGGGGCGTATTCCTTCGGGGTCCGACGAGGAGTCGTCCTCGAGGAAGGTGATTCCGTCTGTGGTTACCTGAGGCCAAAACCGGAACGAACCACACGTACGGCTACAGGTTTTGGGAGTGGGGAAGTCCCAATTTTGGGACGAAAAGTTAGGCAAGTCACATTTTATTTAAATGCAATAATACAAAGTAATAAACTATTTTAAAATGTATTAACTGACAAAAATGCCTTTTACTTACATACATAATTTATATGGCATTGCATAAATCCGAAGAAATATTTTCTTCATGTAATTAAATAACATATTTTGAGTTTAGGGTAAAGGAAAAAACAGGAATAGAAGATCCCGAGTTTTTTCTTCTATTCGTGCATACGGCGATAGTTTTCAGGGGAGGGGGGGGGCAGTTTCCCCTCGATTTTAATGCGTAATAACGAGGCAGTAGCACGTAGAAGGTAGCAAGGGGAGATCTGTAAAGAAATTAGTGAAAGGATAAATATGTGAAAATATAAGTCGCAGGGCTTCTTCGTGGGCATTGGGGCCGGTAGGGTGCACAACTGGGGGGCACTTTGGTTCTACCAGTGGCATTATACCCTTGTTACACCATCCAACCCCTTTGCTGGAGCTGTAGCCTTGTGTTTCTCTCTAGCAACGGCCAGACATTTGTAACGATTTCCCTCATAGTTTGTTGGGGATGAATTCGCTGGGGCACGCCAGGCAATTCCGCTTGGAGACAATGGCCACTCTACGGTGTGATTCCCTATGTCACAAAAGTGGCACAATTTTAAAGGTCCTTGAATTATTGCATCATTTATTTTAAAAGGATTTCAATAAGACTCATAATGTTGCTAAAAAATTTCTTTATGCTGTTAGAACTCGAGCATTTAGGAATAACTAAATTTCCCCTTTAATTTCTCACTGTAGAGCTTCTCGTGGTGTTCTCGTCGTAAAGTTTTCGCATGCAACAAATTTTATTAGAATAAAAAAAGAATCGACTAAAATGGCTAATATTGGCATTGGTTTATCTAAAATGGTTATTTATTTTGACTTAAATATCCGTTTGTCCATATTTGTATTAATTTTATATAATGGGTAAACAAAATGGGGTTACCAATTAATTTGAAAGTCTTTGTGATGATTATTTGTTTTTTATTTAAATTTCATAAATTAGTTTTAAAAAAAAGGTGCCAGAAGTGCTTATATGTCCACATTATCAGTTTTTTAAGAATCTCACATAAAGCAAATTTTGATTGGGAAAAATCATCTGGGTAATGGAAATAAACAGTTTATAAGGATCTAAAAAGACTCCTTTGAATATGATAGGGACATAAATATTTCGGACAGACCTATGTAACTGTTTTACAAAGGATAAATAAGTATTTGGTATAATTAATCCATGTTCATCCAAAAACAGATGACTACTGTTGGTTTCCGACAATCAGGAATAATTTTTTATTCCTGAGGATAATGCAAATTGCAATAGCAAGCAGCATCAACCCTCAATACTGGGGAATCCTAAGTAATACGTAGGAATACACGACAACCTCGAGCAGTCTCAACAAACTGAACAGCATTTGCCTGGAAGATGCTGGCAGCCGCGTCTCTGCAGGTGTATCCTGAGAGACGCAAACACGCAACTCAGCTCTGCATTACGTAGTTACGAGGGGGAGTAGGGCTTGTTTACCTCTCACAGTAGGGTCATATCACACTGCAGTATTTCATAGCAGGGCCATATCACACTGCAGTATTTCATAGCAGGGCCATATCGCACTGTAGTATATATATATATATATATATATATATATATATATATATATATATATATATATATATATATATATATATATATATATATATATATATATATATAATATATATATTGCTGCGCCGTGAGAGGACGTTTAGGCTGTAAAATGCCTAAAATATTCACACCTTTTTATTGGGTCACGTATTAGATTGTCTAGAAGTGATTATTAAAGTTGAAACTTTTTCGAATCGCCTTTATTTTTGGCCTCCCTTTTCAAAAGATTTTTAATCCTATTTCCCAATTTAATTCTTTGCATTATTGCTTATTTAGGTCGTAGAGGTGGCCCAAATTGTGAATTCCCAAACAGGGTTTTTAGATTTTCTCTCCAACCTATTTCTATTAACACCTGGGTGATAGTAAACTGAATAGTGCACATTGTGAATGTCTGACGGCTCTCATTTGTTTTTGCAGCTCAATGCGTAGATAGAACGGTACATTGCACTCAGCACCAATAGGCTAAAATGTTAATAACCCTAAAAAAAAAAAAATCTTATTTCTTTCCTCTCTTCGGGCGTTCGTTCCACTGAGATTTTGGGCGTTTTTTTGTCTCGAAGTCACGTAGAAGAAGCATTCGGGACGGCGAGGCTTTGCCAAACCGAGATTTATAAACGGAGAACGTTGAAAGGGACAACTAGGCTTTGAGGAACTGTAGGCTTAGACTAAATGTGATGCGTTAGGTCTTACGAGAAACATTTCTCTTTCAAAACACTCGAAATTTTATGTTCTTTTTGTTCTCTTAGGTTTAGTTTTTTGATAAAAAATGTTCTCTTGAACTTTGGGCAACTGCGGTCTACTGTGGTTGTCCCGTCATAAAAATTCGTCCGCTTCTAACGACCATTAGTTTGGGCGTTAGTACGAGCATATAAAAAAGAACGTATAATTGTCTTCCAATGGGGAAGAAGTCTAATGAGTTCACAAAAATGAGCACAAGAAGGAAGGCAGATGGGTCAAAATAACCTCGTGACTTCGTGTTTATCCCACCGCGCACACACATACCAATCGTTTTGTGTGTATACACGAGTGTTCCTTATAGCGGGGTTATGTTGGACATAAAGGGACGGATGTGTGGCTGCCAAATTTGCAGCACATGGACAGGCCGCTTATTTCCGTTGTTTGCGTGTATGTGTATGTGAAGATGGAGGGGGGGGGGGGGGAGGTAGTGCATTTATAGTCACTCGATACGGTTTCCTTGATGTTTTAAATTTCATTTCGGCACAGCAAACAAAATGGATGAGTAATTAATTCTAAGAGCGGTTTATTTTCGCTGACCTAAAAAAAAATATTATTTCACCCTTTTCATTTGTGTATCAAATAGAGAACAACTTTTAAGCTGATGTAATTATGCTAAAATTACTAAATTTTGTACATCTTTTACATAAATTCGCATAATTTTTTTCCCTAAATTCCTATTCTCCCCCAAATGGTATTATTTGAATCTCTTTGCTAAAATTAGCCCCATGTCAGACGTTTGTTTTGAATTTTTCGATTACGCGCCTAAATTAATAAAAAAAAATTCCTGACATTTGTTCACATGTTTGTCGCATGACTCATTTGCAATATTAAGTAGGAAGACCTGACAGGATTATATGAAGTAATTATAATCCATGTATACATTTAGCATGTTACTAGTATAGAGGGACCATATGCAACTTGTTTGTTATCATAGGTTCGCGTGGTGCGTTGGGTGTTAATTAGTTAAAATCTTGAACGAAAACAGGTTTTACCCCACCAGTGGGACCGGCGTGCATTATTAATGCCACTAAAAAAATCCCCGTCCCCTTCAACCTTTCCATGTCCTAATTAAGCACAAGGCATTCTTTCCCTCAAATTTAAAGCGCAATAGCAACGAGGACTTAAAGAATTTGTTCTAACTGGATGACATGAAAATGTGTGGAAGATGTATGGACGCATATCCTAGTACAGGCATTGGTTGGAGTCTGGAGGGTGCATGAGCCAACACGTAACACCAAGAGGCGAACATAAATGGGGGCAAAGTTAAAATGCATGGGAGGTACCTAGACAGAGTTTATGTTGGACCTAACTTAATTCCGCTTCCTCCAGTAACGATTGGAGGCTACGATAAAGAGGAATGTAGTGGTCATATTAGCATATTCACACGCTTATTTATTCGTCCAAATAATGTCATAGGATAAATATCGCTGTGTATGAATACAAGAGGTGAATAATATGATATGCATGTCCGTTCGATTAATGTGACTCGAAAATATTCATGTGTAGTTTTTAGTCGCGTGCGACTCCACTATGTATGTCGGTCCCCATTTTGTTTATTTATTTTGTTTTGGTAATAACATTGTAACTATTCGGCCGATTCTAATGTAATTTGAAACCCTTATGATGTTTTACATTTTCTTTCGAATGGTATAATTGACAAAGTCCTTCCAAGTTTAGTCCGAGAATTACTGAAAGTTTTGAAAGTCGTAAGGTCATAAATCAAAATAAGTGAGAGCACCCGACTTTTTGTCAGCAGACCTTGTTTTTTTATATTTTGTAATCAAGGTTGACTTAGTTTGATGTTTTTTTATTTGACATTATTTATTTATTTTACCTTATTGTTTTAGAACATGATCACCTCCATCCCCTATTAGAAGATAATTTTCCGTGTTTACGCCTTTAGCTTTCGGAAGCTGAAAATTTGGGGAACAATGATGTACTGTAAGAATTGGGGTTGGGGTTTATCTACCCTCTCCATTGCCCCTTCCCCCGCCTTTGAGGAAATTTTGGCCTAATTAGATCTCCTTTTGTAGCTGTCGTATTGATTTTTGTGAGAATGTTGCAGGAAAAGATAAATTGTTGTGCAGCAAATGATGTCATTTTCATCTTAAATAGCCTTATAAGAAGGGCATTATACTGGGTATTTCAAAAGTCCTGTTCGGTGGCTGCGGTGGCCAAAAGTCCTTCCAAGTTCATGTTCGATCCAAACCACTCTTACACGGTTTTGGCCCTGTGGGCCGGGAAACCGTCCTGTTGAAATACGTACTCCGCTTTCGTGATCTTTCTCACTTAGGGCAGGACTGTTGTGTCAAAGATGTCCCTGTAACCGGGTGCGAATCATACCGGCGTCATCTTCTCGCCATTCGAAGCCACGACTCCGAGTATCATTACGGAGGCCCGGTGCTTGGTCGTGGACACATCGGAGCTAAGCTAAGGGATGGCCTGGCCGCTGCTGACCACGCGGTCGTTCTGCTTGTTGATGACTGGATCAACCATGAAGGTTTTTTCATTAAAAAAAACCCCTGAAAATTGCCATGACTCTTCAAGTTATTGAGAAGGCGACCACAACACTCCCGACGTTCTCGCATACGGTCAGTGAGCAAGAGGCCTTTCCACTCACCTCAAGTTCCCCCTCCCCTCCTTGACGGCCCTTGACACCGTGGCTACCAAGATGTTCCTCTTCTTCGCGATCGCAGTCATTTTGAGCTTCGGAGCACTTTCGACGGCCTTTTTCACAACCAAATGGTTGAATTCTGTACTCTGTGCGAATATTTACCCCACCGCGAGTGCTCCCTGTAGACACACGTGGTACCTGAAGCAGCCCTCACCCCCCCCCCCGATCTCAATTCCCACGGCAGTCTTACACTAGATTGTGACTACCTAGGGTTTATTTTTCTCGACATTTCTATTTTGCCCCCTTTTTAACCAGTGAAAAGGTTGGTTTAGTCCCCCTCGTTTGAAATAAAGCCCCTATAGCTCATAGATGCCTTAATTTGTTGCTGGTAGGGTGAAATCTTAAAATTATGAAATCCCCCCACCCAACCAAACGCCTGGCTCATGAACAACTAATCGATGGTTCAATATTTTACTCGAGCCTCTAAAAATATGCTCATACTTTCGTTGGTTTACTTCTACAGGGTGTTCCTAAAATCCGTGGCCAATTCAAACATGTATGCTTGAATTGCACAAGTAATCAAGTCGGTCCTAAGTCCTTGTCCAATTAAAATATACATGTTTGAATTGCACAAAGATTCTAGAACCACCTTGAATATTTGAATTACACAAGGGCTTAAGCAATTGTCTTCCTACAGTTTTGTTTCTTAGTAATTTCTGAGGATTTTTTTTTATTTATTTGGACTGATCTATACATATTGAACTTTTCTCTTTCCAATTTCAACCTTTTCCTGTTTTATTTGAAATAAATGAAACCAATCATAAAAATATATATATTTTATCATACAGCAAAGTAATTTGCTGAAAATTTGCCAAGTTTCATCATTCTCTTTGTTTCTTGGTTCCCTCAACTTCATTGAAGCTTCGTCAGGATGACTTATTTAAACGTTAGCATTCTTGTTTTCTTCGTGGAGTTGTTGTTTTAAAGGTAGACTTTTAAATCCCGTTCTTTCACTAATGTTTCCTTGTGTTTTCTAATGCCTTGACACTTTTTCGTGGAAGGTTTGGCATGGTTCGTGTAAGGGTATATAGCTCCAGACAGGGTGATTTTGAGAACGACTTTTAATGGTATGGGTACAGAACCATTTTCGGAGCGTCACGCTTCTATCTTCAGCTGTACAAAGACTGACAACGTATTGCCTTAAGTGATTATTTATATGCAAGAAAGACAAAAAACAAACCCTCACCAAAGCCTTTTCATTCAAATATCAATGTGTACACAACGTTAATACATTCATTATTAAGCTTTAAAGGGACACTCTCGAGAAATATGTTCGTATATCTGAATAGCTGTGCTATTTTAACGAACTTGCTACTGCAGGTTTGCGGTTGCCATAGCAACGAGTAGCCACCATCTTGCACCAGGCGCCCCCTGGGGGACGCTCTTCATCCACGCCAATCAAGTGGAGGTGGTGCGATCACTGCAGTTTTCTTTACTACTACAGGTTAATTTATGTTCCTCTCCCCCCCCCACACAGTATTTAACATCTTGATGGTTTATTATTATCTGCCACATCCCTACTGAGAGAAAAATCCCATATCAGTTGCACCAGTTTCATTAACATAGCCCTCCCCCATGGCGTGTCCCTTTCTGTTAAATGGTGTGCTTCTGTCGCCTTCCTTAGGCCTAATAACATCCCATTGACTGATTTAATCTGCGGGAACTCGGGACAGTTGTAGCGGCACCCTCATATCTTCGTCTTATGACCTCTGGACCATTCTGCCCACCGCAGAGGAAGCGGTTGATTGAGATGTTCGAATAAGGAAGCTGCCCTTGTGCTCAAAATAGGAAACCTCTCCAATGTCGCACACGACTCTTGCTGGGGTTCGTCTCCCCAAGGACGGTCACGAAAATGGACACCCCAGCGGAAATTTAACTCCGAGGAACGTCCGCTTTTCCTCGAAGGGTTTTGACTCACGGTTCGCTTCATTTCTGACAATTCAGGATTGGGGGGGGGGGGACGGGAAGATGACATCTTTCTTAAACGAGTTTGTGTGTGACCTGTCCTTAGAAAAGGGGAAGAACGAAAGGACATTCTTTAACGGGGTGGACAAGACCAATGAAAAATAATAAAAGGCCGGTAATAACAAACGTGTCTTGGAATCTTATTTGGAAGAAATACACAATATGACGGTTGTTGTAATAAGTATACTACAGCTGATTCCTGTTTCGCTCGTTTGCAGTTTGAGGATTTACATGTCCCTAACTTCCAAGCCCCAGCATCACACTTCATGGATCGGAGGGAGGGGGGGGGGGAATTCTGTTACGTCTGGACAGAGCCGATTAAGAGTAAATAATGTCGTACCTCATCCAAATAAAATCACGCTAGTTCACATTGGAAGGATTTGGGGACCGAACCAAAGCCAATATAATAATGATTTTCGGTTGGCCTTCGAGGTCACGGGGTTTCACAGAGTGCGTCTATCGACTTAAAGGGGGAGGTAGAGAGAAAAGGTAGTTGGTGTTCAGGGCGCATTGAAAGCACCGAGGGAGTGGAGTGGACGTATGTCAGCAGGCATATCATTCCACCTCGGGACAAATAGGAAGCACGACCACCCAAGCAACACATCCGACTACAAGGAACAATCGTTGTAGGCTCCAACCCAAGACAAGGGACCCCCCTATGAAATCGGGACCTGTAGTTAACTATGGTGCCATTCAGTTTCCAAGCATGAACTGAGATGGGTGCCTGTAAACACAACCTCGCAACGCACCCTCTTTCGAAAGGAGTGCGGGGGGGGGGGGGCAGTCAAAGGAAGAGGGGTTGTTTTGCCTCTTTTAAAAGGTCTTGGATGACAAGAATTGCGTTTCAGCGGACCCGCGAGGATGAATGATAAACATAAAACTGTTTTGTTTACTGGTTTTGAGTCTGTTTACCTGGATTTGTGTTGATTTGCTTAGTAGTATTGGGTTGACTTGAGTATTTTCATTAATTTCATCACTAAGTATTAACCACTTTGCGAATTGTATAAACCTGTGTGCACTTAAAAATAAAACTGCGCAAGGAACTTAAATATAACAAAGCCAGTGTTGTCTACCGCCGATTTGGTGGCGTAAGAATTAGCACGCCTCGCCCTAAGTCATTCCGAAGCTTCAGACTAAGTCGGCTTTTAGCTCGTTATAATCTCGTCCCTTCCCAAACATATACCTGGGCCCCTCCCTATTCTCCAACGAACACCCCCAAAACGGGGTTGGGATGTCTTTGAGTTCATTTGCACTGCTGTTTCATCACGTTTTTAATATATATATATATATATATATATATATATATATATATATATATATATATATATATATATATATATATATATATAATGTGCTCATTAAATATTAATTTTAAAAGGCATTTTTTTATACTGTAAGTTTGAAACAGTAGAATGTTGTGTAAACCCTGAGGCAAGAATTTTGGAAACTTCTCCAGTTTAGACTTTAAAGACTTTCGATGAGAATGTAACGGCAGGTATGTTCTGGTTATACAGGGATCTTCCTTAAAATTTAAAAGCTGTCATGAGATATCTACTTAAATTAAAATAAAAGACATTAAACTAGAACTTTTTTTTTCTCCTTCCAGCTAACGGTGCACTAAAGCTAAAATAGTTCTAGGCGTTCGCCTAACGCCACCAATTCGAATCGAACCAACCATCTTGAAGTGGGGTTTGGTCTGTTGGCCAAGCTCATTATTTCGTTGTAAAATCCGATCAGAAGATTTTACTGTCGAGATTAATGGCTAAGACTCGCTAATCCTCTCGTTCGATCCTCATTGCCTCTCATTTTTCGAGGTACCTTTTTACTGGTGGTGTAGGCCTAAATCTCCATTGACTTATGGGGCCTGGGACTGGACTGAAGTGAAGGAGGGAGTCGAAGTTGGGGTATTAGTGGGTTTTAGGTGGATAGCAAGCACACCACCCTCCACCGTGTGTGGTAATTGGTGGCACGAAAATCGTTCTTTAAGTTTAATGAGTTTTGAATTTATGAATGCAAGTCTTACCCGAGTGTACGTTTGTGGAATAAAGCTACTCCATCTATTTACATAACGAGATCCGCTTTCTTTGTTGAATATGGGAAGTTCGGAAGAGTCCAATTTTTCGTACTTAGAGCTTTAAAATTACCATTCCTGAACTAACGAGAACCACTAAGTTATACTATTCTGGACACTCGTTTATAGGGTAGTCACAAAGTCCCTGGTTAGTATACATTATTACATGTCTGTACATAAATACGATAGCATATATTTCCCAGCGACTTTGTGACCACCCTGTACATTTAATCTAGAATATCTCGAGTAATTAGTACAACATTAGTCTTTCAAAATTGTTTTTTTCCCCTATTTTTTTTCAATCTCCCCAAGTTGTCATTTGATCCGTTATTTGGTCATCTATTTTGCCTCCCCAAAATGATGCAAAATTGGTCCCTCTATTTAATGATAGGAGATTCATACTGGTAAAACCCTCGGAAACTTTATTGTGAAACTAGTTTCGCAATTACATCAATTTTCATCTTCAGTCATGCAAGATGGTAGTTTTCTCCTGCTTAAATTGTCTGTCTCTGCACTGTTCCGATAACGATTATTGAAGGACCTCTGGTCTAGCAGAAGTCGTGGCTTTGTCTTCTACCGGTACACTTGAAAGATGTTAAACGTGGCGTTCTGTTGATCCCCTGGGTTACAAAATTCAGGGTCTGTCTTTCTCTATCACCTCGTATGGCATCCCCTACTTGCAACCGTTTTTTTCATATATTTTCACTTCACTCGTTCACTTTCTAAGCGTACCCCCTCCAGAAGGTTTTGGGTGGCGATGACTCCGTTGGGGTTAGATTTTTTAGTAAATGAAACCAGTTTGCTTCCAAGATTCGCTCTTACAACTGCAGATTTTTGGTTTTAGTTTACATCTGGATCTGCCATGAAATTTGATCTTTCTTCCAACCGCGAACTTCAATCATGCTGCATCTCCGCTCCCCACCACTGCATATTTTATACCTCATATAGACGTACATACACCCCAACATTTTGCACATGTATACCAAATGATATGTTTACACCACACTTAATTGAACATACGCACCATCCCCTGGCGATGGTGCTTTTTGTTTTTGATCCGCTCGTGTGGCTGGTGGTTTGAATTGTATATTGTGGGCGCGTGATCTGACACAATCCTCTGGATTGTTTATAAAGTAGTTGCAAGATCGGATATAGTCCTATGTGGGTGGGTTTTGACGGATAGGCCTTTGATAGGCCCTTGTGGCTTTTTTCATCCGTGAAATTATGTTATGTTAAAAGTAAAAAGCACCTTATGAAATCATTCCTCTAATGTAATTAGATATTTGCGTTAAATATTCATATATATATATATATATATATATATATATATATATATATATATATATATATATATATATATATATATATATATATATATATATATATATATATATATATATATATATATATATATATATATATATATAATATATATATTTATTTATTTTTAATTATTTTCATATTTAGTTGGACCCCTTTTGCTTTAATTACAGCCATAATTCTTTGTGGAAAGGATTTCACCAAATTTTCATAAATTTCTAACACCATCTTACCCCACTCAGCTTGTAATTTTTAATAGTTGTTTGTTTGGTACTTGTGGTATTATTTATTGCTTCTCTAAGCACTCTCCACAAGTGTTGTATTGGGCTCTGTGGTAGCTATTCCATAGGAGTGATCCCCATTTCTCCCAACCAGTTCTTGGTGTGGCTGGATGTATTAGATGGATCATTGCCCTGCTGAAAGATAACTTCATCTCTTGGTGTTGTGGGGTGCAATTTCTAGATATATGGTTCTAAAACTTGTGAAACATGTTGGTATAAGTTGTAGAGTTCATTTTTCTATGGCATATAACATCTGAGTCTGATGAAGCCATGCAGCCTTATTCCATGCTAGAACTACCTCCACGCTTCATAGTTGGTACCACACAAGCAGGGTGACATGCTTCTCCAACTCTGTTTCACAAAAGTACCTGAAAACCTGCCAAATCGTTACAAAAGTCAAATTTTTAAATGAATTTTTTTTCCAAGATGTATTTAAATAGAATTACATGAAATACTTGTAAAACAACAATACAGGTCTTTCTTGCATTCCTGATAATTAATTTCCACCGACCGGATAACTTTAGACCAATGATAATGTGTCCGATTTCTGTTATCTTTGGCCCACTGAAGACGTTTTATTTCTGTTGACCTCACATATCCTCTCCTTGCATCCTTTTAGACCTTGATCTTCTTCTAACTGTTCTGGCTGATAGTTTTGAACTTGAAGCTCTATTTAACTCCCCAACAATGTCATGTATTTTTTTTGTCATCCTGTACTGAAAAGCCCGAATGATAGATGGCTTCTCTAGGTGTTGTAAGACGTTTACTGCCACTTTTCGTCCTCGATACAAAGCTATTGGTCTCTTGATATGGTTTCATAGTGGTTTGCACACCATATCTTGAACATTTTAATTTTGTTTAGCAATTTCTACTTGTGATAACCCTTAACTATAGGGAAGTTGCATTTGTGCTCTCTGTGCTTCTATAAGTTCATTAGTTTTTGTCTTATTACTTATGTAGAACGATATTGAATAGACAATAGTTATAAATTTAAGGCGAAATAAGATATATTGGTTAAATTCTGATTTTAGAAAACACCATTTTATTTACTACACAGCATTTAAGATAGTAAATAATTCCAACATTAGCAAAATACACTTTATTATCATCACATTTATGAATAATATGAGATTTTAAAAAGTTCGATTAAATATGTTAATGTTAAATGAATGTTGATTTATACTTTTGCCCACTGTGTACGCCTCGCAGGGTGGCAGACTACCCCCTTCAAACCTTTGTCTTCCTGCATTTGGTACCAGGAGGAACTGTTCTCACCTGGAGAGAGGGCAAATTAGGGACGCTCCACCACGGGGTTAAATTGAAATCTCTGACAAGTTATTAGTGTTAAGAATTCGGCTCACTAGACATGGTGCCTCAGTGGACTGCACCCCATCCCGCGATCACCGAGCGCCGGGGTATGATAATAATAATAATAGGTGATCACCCACACTACTCGTTAGTGGACCTAACTATCTCTATTTATCTTTAATACATATCCGCCTACCCCTTCCAGAACGTGCTCTTCTATCCACAGAGGTTGCCCGGACCAGTGTATACACTGAGGTCCCTACCTGGTGCAAAGGCCGAAAGCCCGCTGGCTAGGGCAACTATTATATATGGGGGGATGTGGGACCGTCGACTCTGCTCACCTTCCATTACACACATATAAAGGTAGCTTCACAGGCACCATCCTTTATGGTTAAAGCTCGAAGAGAAATTCGCCTGAATGGCTCCAGTAAGGGGCACATCGATTTGCTTTCCGGGCCGCCGTGCTGACGAGAGTCAGTGTCCCGTCCTGCCCCAGTTTAGCCTCTTCTCCTTTCTGACACCCTGTCGTCTTACCCTGCTTCCTACCTTTCCCTACAACGTCTACCCTCACCGGGAGGCTCATTCGCAGCATTAGGGTCTCTTATACCCGCGTCATGGATATTCTTCGCTCCGTGATGTTCAGCCATTGGGGTGTTGATAGGGCTACTGCCTTACTTTTTTTATCGATCCTTTGTTCGTTTGAAGCTGGATTACGGATGAGAGTTTGGTGCATCTACAGCTGATCGTGTATTGCAGAAGGTGGACTCGATCCAGCACATCGGCCTTCGCCTCGCGACCGGTGCTTTCCGCACGTCCGCCATTGAGAGCCTACTTGTGGATGCTGCGGAGATGCCACTCTCTCTGCGCCGTGCACAGTGCATTATTCGCCAGTACGCGCGAGCCCGCCGCTCCCCTCAGTCGCCAACAGCTCTCAGTGCATCCGCAACTGATCTCGACAGTGCCTATGCCGCCGAGAGACGCTAGTAATACTCTAAGCCCTTTGAGTTTAGGGCTAGGAAACTCGATATAGCTCTCGCGCCAGAGATGCCCCTGGTTCTGCCCAGGACGCCACCCTGGAGAGTACCACCTTTGACTATTTGTCGCTATGCCTCTGCTCCCTAAGCTTCTACAACCCCGAGAGTATTGCGTTCTGCTTTTTTGGAGCACACTTCGTGTCACGCTGGAACCGTGCCAGTGTATACGGATGCTCCAAGTCCCAAGAGAGGCTCGGTTTCCACACCGTATCCCTTCTGTTTGGTCAGCTGGGTTCTGCCAGGCGCTGCGTCTATATTCACGGCCGAGCTGGTTACAATACACCGCTCGGTACAGGAGATAACGCGACGTGCCCGGTTCGGAGACCAGATTGTGATTTATAACGACTCACAAAGTGTCCTGAATGCTCTCCGGGCATTGGAATCTCCGCATCCCCTGGTTCGCGATATCTGTGAAGCCATGGTTTTGGCGAACCGGGCGGATGTAGAGATTATCTTCTGCTGGGTTACTGAACATGGAATTTCGGAAAATGAGGGCGCCAAAGAGTCCGCGAGGACTGGGAGACCAGACCAGCGTTTCGCTCTTCCTCACACCTTTACATAGCAGGAATACGTGCAGCTCTTCGGGCTGCTTGGCAAAGAAGATAGGAGACGGGCGAGGGAAACTTGCGTGCCATTGCGCAGCGACTGTTCCCATGGACCTACCCTCCAATGCCACGACGGCTTCAGGTTACTTTCTGTCGTCTCCGAGTTGGACACACTCGCGCAACGCACTTTGTTCCCCAGACTATTCGACACATTCTTGTTGAATGTCTCAGTCTGGGCGATCTTCGCACACGGTACCAGGATAAACTGGGTTCGTGTACACAGACTTGAGGATTATATGACCTTTCAGCCTCCTTCACTTTATTTTACTCTTTGTTTAGATTGCATGTTCCTGCGTCGGGGGGAAGAGGACCTACCCCGACGCCGGAACGAGCTTCCTTCTTGTTGCTTGTTTGCTTATCTTTTATTTTGTTTATTTGTTGTTTGTTTTTAAGTTTGTCTTAGCCTTTGTTCCTTTATCTTAATTGTTATTTACATGTTGTTACTTGTTTTTTTAATCTAGCCTAGTATTAAGCTCTAGCGTGAGTACGGCGACTTTTGCCCTACTAGGCAGTCGCCAGATGGGCTCTTAAAATTAAAAAAAAAAACTGGGAGAGTTGCTTCCCCACGTTCCAGAGCGCTCCAAGTAATTTACTCAGGTTATGTAGCTTCCAGACACTTTCATTTTCCTTAATTTACCAGCTTTAAGGACATCGTTTTCAAACGTGATTTAATTATATCTATTATATAAATAAAAATCTAATATTAACACCAAACATTAGAGAATGATGATTACCACTTTGCCAGCACCGCCGCGTCAAGGACTGACGGTGCGAACAGATCGCTATTCCTGAGGGAGGTCTCTCAACCCCGTAATAGGGCTCGAAATTATAATTTAGAGCAGCTATTTTAAACTTTTTTTTGACCTTAGGCCCGTTTGTGAGCCCCCCCTCCCCCCTCTGTTAAGTAGATACTATATATAACGTTGCTTTCGATGCCTCTCTATCAGTTCGTCCTTCCAGTTTGATTGAGAGGGCTCCAAATTGACTTCTCTCCTAACGATATCACTTCTGTTTCTAGATTTTGTTAATACTACATTTCCTAATCCACATTCAACCATGTTGAAGGAAAGGTATAGCGCTTTCCCCCACACCTTTGGAAATGTATTCTACACATCATTTTTGACGCCGTACACTTTTAGCACTGAAGAAGTCGAGCAGTCCCTGGTTTCGGCATCATCTATGGCGGATTGATTTCAATCAGGATTGCTGCATACTCTTTCATCTGTTAATTTACCAGGGTAAAGGTGGCATTGGAAAATAAAAAAAAGTATAAATAACCTCTGGGGTGTACAAGACTTCCCAATACGACTTTAAAGTATCAGTGCTTTAAGTATTTTGTTCCCCGTGCTCCATTGTATACCTTTCTGGTATTTAGCCTTGATATGTTTGCTATAGTAGGTCTTTTGATGCCTCCATTTGCCACTCTGTTCATTATCACATGTTTTCACTCATTGCCACTCCTGGATACTGCCTACTAAAGGTAAAAAAATGACGTTATTCCCCCCCTCCCCATTGTCTCTAGTAAAACATTGCTGTAGGCAATAGTTTCACTACTGAAAAGTGTGCTTCCTGTGAATATTATCTGTAAAAAGGGGAGCTGACGTGGTAGAACCGCTACTTCCTTGTGCTTTCCGTTTCGGAATCAATTTGAAGGCTCATTTATCTTTCGCAGAATGAAGCGAACCCTTACATAATGGTTTTTGTGAACAAGAGACGTTGATATCCACGGCTTTTTACATAACGTTCCAATTCACTCGCGTTAGGTAGAGGAGGCAAGGGAAATGGAGGGTTTAAGCAGCTTTGGGCGCGTTGCCGATTTCGCCAAACTTGTCCAAAATGTATCTTTTACGACTTATAGGGGTTATATCTACCTTCGCCTCGTGTTCATCGACCGTTGAAATGTATCCATTTTCTTCCAACGCTCTCTTTGCCTCTTCCGGAGGGATGGAGAGGAGAGTCTTGTCTTGATCCTCGCCCGAGTTGAAAGGATTTTGTATTAAAGCTGCTGACCAGGCGATGAATCAGTCGCTTTAAGATCTGACATTCTATATGTGTCGTGTTATTATTAGTCAGGTTGAATGGACACTAATGGCGGTGTTAACCTCAAGGTGTGGTAAATATAATGGGGAAATTTTGTTTGAAAGAGATTTCCTTATTGTCGATTCACCCATTATCAATCTCTCTTCTTTTGGCGAGGTTATCCTTAATTTTTCATAACACTGTTTTAATCGTTTGTTGTTGCTTTGCCACAATGGGAATCAAGTATAATTTTTTTTCTTCCATCTCCCCGCAAGGAGGTCAGGTCAAGGTTAAAAACTGTGCGCGTATTCGGTCTTCAATCACATAAATACTTTTAGTTGGGTTATGTATCCTCTCACCCTATTCACTTAGCCTAACTGTACCATTTTACGTCTTTAAAACCTGAGTGAGATGCCTCCATAAACTTTGCCCTTTAAATGAATCTATAGGGCGATCAAGGAACAAACAACCCTGTCACTTGAAATATAAGTTCTTTTATAAGATCTTAAAACTTGAATCGAAAAAAGATAATTTCAAGCTTATAGACTGGTATAAACGAGACCTTCAAAATGAAAAAAAATTTAGGCTTTAAATGAACTTTATAGACTAGCATTGCCTAGGCCTTCGAGATGACGTCATGGGCTATGGAGCATCTTTGTCTCGTAGCAATAATATTATAAACATGCCAACTTATTTTTATGAAATAAATATTTGATAATAAAATATTAATATGGCTTTTATAATGGGTTCCATTTTCCTGGCTCCCCTAGTATATATCTAGTATAATTAAACAGTGCTGCTTTCTTTAACTTTTGTAAAACCGACTTCCAGGCATAGGTGAATTTCATTTTAGAGAATGCAGTTCTGAAATCCAATTAATGCAGAATTTATAGTATCATTAAGGCAACAATGATAATTATTTAAATATTTTCAGCCATTTTTAACTAGTAAATAAAGAAATGCAACTCATGCGTCGGTCTTGGCATTCCTCTGTGCTGTGACTAAAACAGACACTTCTCGCTGGGTCACCTTCTCGAATATACCATATGTTGGTCTGGTCGGTGGTATTTCCTAAGAACCACTTAAGGACTCCACTCAACCGTCCCCGTTAAGCTAGGACTGTTTTGTGAATAGCCCTCGTTGGTATCTCGGGGCCACGAAGGATTAAAAAAAAAAAAAATCGGCAAGTACTTTTGCCATCCGTGAAATTATGTTATGCTGGTTTTTACTTTAAATAAAAAAATAAAACGTCTCAAATGGACAGGGTGGACCGAAAGTCGTTACCCCCTACCGAAAAGTAATATCAACAATAGAGGAACAATATAATAATATCAAACGCATGTACTCGTCATCTGAAATAGAAAATTAAAACAATATTTACAGGTGGTAACAAGACTTTTGGACCACCCTGTATTATCCCCCCCCCCCACCAACTTCGCACCGTACCCGGATAAGTGTCCTCCATAAACACGACCCATGTACCAGAATCTTTCAGGAAGTCCTTCAATCCCAACTTTCTGACGGATGACCTGACGACCTGGAGGTGTAGGTAGGAGTGTGTTGGGTCTCGAAACCCGTTAAACCAGGGTGTCTTGCGTCAAGGTCACGCCCTCCCTCCCACCCACCTTATCCGATTTCCATCAGGTTGAGAGGTGTATTAAAGAGAGAAATCGAGTGAAGATTGAATAAAAACATGACTAGCAATTATCGATCCTTCCTCTCACGTCATTTCTAATTTGGCTCTTAAAAACTGCGCACGCATCTTTCGAGGTGGGCGAAGGTGAGGGTTGGGTACTGAAACAAACCGAGCAACATTCCATTTTCTGTTGTCAACGTCCATCGACTGATATGCATCAGGGGCAAATGTGATGTTTATACAGGTATATGAGGGCTTGGGGGAGAGGCAAAGATAATCCGTACCCGAATAGTGGGTCTCGATGGGCGAGAGGGAGGGATGGCTGTTGAGGGGGGGGGGGGTAAAGGCGAGAATGAAAGCGCGGCTGAGAGTCTTGTTGCGCATTTCGGAACAGAGCTTGCATTTGTTCAAAGGCGACTCCTGTGGCTGTTGTTGACTGTGTGAAAGGGAGGCAGGTGGATGGGAGATGTGGGCATCCATTTAAGTGGTGCTCTCATTTGGAAGAGGCTCCTGATTAGCGATGACAAAGCCTGAATTTGCTTATTGAAAGAAAGGAAGCACCAATGGAGGCATGGCCGCCTTAGAAGTATTTTAAATGTGGGGAAGTTAAGAAGAGTGAAAAATCTGATAATTCGAGTATACAAAAGAGGCAATGCTCTTTTTCTGTGAGTTCACCTTCCGTTATGGTGCCTTCGTTCTTAGGCACCGTATTTCGTAGCGTTTAATGAGTCCCATCCATAGGCAGATACGCTTCTCTCTCCCTATGGACCTTAGGGCGGTCTTCAAATCCTTAGAGCCTAAGGACTATCGGATTACCATGTACTTATTTTCCTCTTTGTCCAAGAACTTTAGGACCACCATCTACCCTGCCTATGGGTTTTAGGACTATCGCGTACATTTAAATAATTATAAAACTGCCCCTCTTCAGTCCATCATGTCACATGGATCGTAGCTCGGGGCGTTGTGACGTCACCCACTCACCTCAAGGACACCTTTCTGTCGAATGGGAAGGGATTTCCACATTCTCATACACCCTAACTACACCCCTTTCGAGACTTTGTTAAAAACTTACTGGGAATGTTCTTATTGTTTTGTTTTTATTTAAAAAAGTGGAATTGTTATTATATTTTATTTAAATTGAGGAGTTATGGAAGGGATTCGCATGTTTTTGAAAACCTTTTTTTTATCCTGAATATTGTCACACCTCACCTGGCCTCCCACCATAATCCCCCCCCTTCCCTTTCGCCAGTTTGCGCCACCAGTTGTCCTTAACACACACTGCATTTAAATGCCACTAGAATGACAGTTCGCCTGAAACGGGGTTTGAGCAGGTGGCCGGAATTTCGAATTAGGTCCTTTCACACGCGGGAAAGAAAAGAAGATTAAAAAAAAGCGAATAGAAAATGATGTAAGAGTCGCTATAACAGAATTAGCTACCTCTACGTTGCTGGTTGTCGGAATGGCGCATTTAAAGCCTCTAAGAACAAACTAGTACAAGGTACAAGCCCCCTCCGAAGTACAATTTCACCCTTTCATCACGTGTATCCGAACTTGGCAGTCACCCGCCTCACGTATTTCGCGCAGCGAGAGACTTGGCTCCATGCTTTTCCGTGGCAACCACGCAGCAGGACGCCCTCGTTTGCACGAGTGCCAACCTTCATTTCCTGCTTTGGGCTTCCTTTCTATCTCTGTTATTTACTTCCTTTTGACCTAACTCGTAATTGCTCCGCTCGCTCTAGCTCAGGAAGGGAATATCTCGGAGTTATTGCCGTTTATAGCTACGAGTAGGATTAAAAACTGCAACAGTTACAGACAGAGGTAAAAGGTACCACAACTATTTACAACCAGGGTTGAAGAGGCTTGACAGTTCTACAACAGCCATTTACAGTCGAAAATACTAAACATGAAAGATACAGCGATTTTTTTTTTTTGTATAATTTAACTCGGGTGGACAAATAGAGGAGGGGGATTTGTTGTGGGGTGGGCGATTAAAAAGATTTAAAAATATAAGTCAAGTCAGGACCACTTAAAAATACACATCGCCCAGTAGCCAAAAGAGTACTTAGGGTAGGTACTTTTGGTCTCTCAGTTCTCAACTCTCCTATTCCTTGCTGAACTTGAGCTGGGGGGGGGGTTACTTCGTATTGTCTGGATTTTTTTTTCATTTTTTAATTCTATCCATTTCCCCCGGGAGGAGGGGCTCACCTTCCCGTCCCCCTTAACCCCGCTAGTCAAACTAGATTTCGACTACTTGGTTTTATTCCTAAACATTTCTACTTTACCCATTTTCGGACTGTTCATAATCCCCCTCCTCAGCTTTCTTAGCCAGCGGCTAATTTCGCAGGCTAGTCGCCGACCTGTTTTTGTTCGCTCATTACTACTCGGGGCTTCACTACCCCCCGGCCCCCGGTATTTTGGTGTTTAAGATACTTGTATTCTTCCAAATACCCCCCCCCCCCTCCTTTTCTCTTACTCTCGCCTACATAGGGGGCCAGGTGTAGCATGAAAACCGTGCTGCAGCCCTCCCCCCCAAGGAGTTGGGTGGTGGGGCAGGGGTATAATGCCCCTGCTACAACCCAAATTTGGAGGAACGGTACCTGCAGTTGTGCATCCCTCTGCCCCCCCAATATCTGCAGGAGGGGCTTCGGCTGTCTTCGCCCCATCTTCACTTCCATCCGTGGGTGACTTTTTCCGTTGGTTTATACTTTAAATTTTGAGGGGAAGATGTTTTTTTTATTTTTGTAGTTTAATTATTCATTCCATATTTTTTATATTGTCTTTTTCTTTGCTTTTTTTCATTTTCTATTGGTTTATTTACATTCCTCTTATTCTATTTCCTTATTGCATTCCTTAGTCATTTTCATTTTCTTCCCTTTCCGTTTTATACGCTCCCCGCCCAAATTGACTCCTCCCCCCACGTGTCCCTTTGGGATAGCAATGTTTGACGTCTTTTTAGTATCGGAGGATCCTTTTTAAACGGTCACAAACGCACACATGAAAGTCAAAAGCAAAGAATACTGAGATAAATAATTTGAAGCTCGCGCAAGATTGAATTAATGTAAAATTTAGTGACTTTAGCCGATGAATTTTTAATTATCGCTCGTTTTATCTTGTTGATTACATGGACGTTTTTAATAGGGGTTAAGGAGGGTAATTTTAGTATACACAAGGAAGACATTGTTTATAACATGAGCGAAAGAGTAAACAATATTTCTGAACTTTTTCGCATCTCGTGCCAATGTTTGCATCATAAAGAGTTTAGGAAACTTAAAAAGTCTTATTAAATAGGCCAAATAGCATCAATATTTAGGTATTATAGTCGCGGTTTTAAACTTTAATAGCAAGTTAGTTTTTCATTTTATTACTGTGCTTTTTTCCCTTCCCTCCAAAAGTAGGCCTGCTATAGGTCAGTTTAAAGCCGAGCTTCATTTGTTTTTTTTTAATGGACTTTCTCTTCCTGGTTATAGGAGTTAACAACTTCATTTTTATTTCCTAGAAATATCTTATTTCAATCTTCCCATTCTCTTATTATTATGCTTTTTTTCCTCTTCGTCTCTAGCAGAGGTGTGGATTTTTTTTTTTTAAAGAGCTCATCTGGCGACTGCCTACATGGGCACTAGTCGACGTATTAAAACTGGCCTAGTTCTAGACTACTTTAAAATAAAATTAAAGAAACGAAAAAAACCCAAATGGGGAAAAGGAAGCAAGCTCCTGCGTTGGGGGGGAGGTCCCGAGATAAAAGGATTCGGGGCAAGTTCTCGCAGGACCCCCCTCCCGTGCTCCAGGAGAATGGGACCGCAATCTCGGACTCCGCGTCCGTGGCGGAATCCTTCGCGACCACTTTCTCCGCATTCTCTAGCCGGGATGCTGCTCCGCCAGCATTCAATGCTCGTCGTGATGTCGCGGAAGACCGCTGGCTGGACCTTACCTCCAGAGGCGGAGAACCCTTCAACGACAGGTTTACTGTGAGTGAGAAGCGTTCCGCTCTTGCTTCGTGCGCGGACACCACCCATGGTCCGGACGATGCCCCCTACGCCATGCTTCGACATCTGGGTGAGCGAGGCATGGCTTTTCTATTAAATTTGTTCAACAGGATCTGGGTGGAGGGTCTCCTCCCAGTTTCCTGGCAAATCGCTACTTTGCTCGCCTTTCGCAAACCGGGGAGAGATCACTCTACTCCGACCGGTTTTCGCCCAATCTCTCTAACCTCTTGCGTGTGCAAGTTGATCGAGAAATTGGTAAATGTTTGATTAGCCTTTTTTCTGGACAGCGAAGGTTATCTGTCTTCTGCACAATGTGGCTTCCGCAAGTTTCATTGCACGTCGGATGCTCTGCTCCGACTAGAAAATGCCGTCTGCGAGGCCTTCCTTCGTTGACAGCACTACGTCACTGTGTTTTTCGATCTGGAGAAGACCTATGATACCGTATGGCGATACGGTATCATGGAGACTCTCCATACGATGGGGGCAATGGGACGCCTCCCAATGTTTATATCTGAATTTTTGGGAGATCGTCGATTCCCTTAGGGAGCCCTCTCCGGTCCAATGGAGCAGGAAGAGGGTGTCCCGCAGGGAAGTGTCCTCGGTGTCACTCTCTTTGCCTTGAGCATCAACGGCATCACCTCTGTGCTGCCGGAAGATGTTCTCGCTAAGCTCTACGTGGACGACCTTTCGATCTCTTGGCACGGCCCAGATGCCAACTCTAGAGCGTCGACTCCAACAGGCATTGAACCGCGTCTCTCGCTATGCCGAAACGCACAGATTTCGGTTTTCCTTGGCCAAGAATAAGGTGGTGCACTTCTGCCGCCATCCACGGCTCCACTGTGACCCAGACTTGTTTCTTAATGGGGTACGCCTGGAAGTGGTTGAATCGCACCGTTTCCTTGGACTTGTATTTGATCCACGCCTCACCTGGGAGGCTCATATTCGCAGTCTTAGGTTCTCTTGTACCCGCGCCATGGACATTCTTCGTTCCGTGACGCTCAGGGCCTGGGGCGCTGATATGGCGACTGCCTTACTTTTTATCGATCCTTTGTTCGTTCAAGTCTCGACTACAGATGCGAGCTTTATGCATCCGCAGCTGAACGTGTATTGCGGTAGGTGGACTCGATCCAGCATACTAGCCTTCGCCTTGCGACCCGTGCATTCAGCACTTCCCCCATTGAGAGCCTACTAGTCGATACTGGGAAGATGCCACTTGCTCTATGCCCGGCACCACCAGCTCTCACTGCATTCGCAGCTGATTTCGACGGTGCCTATGGCGCCGAGAGACGCCAGTCATACCCTAAGCCCTTTGGGTTTAGAGCTAGGTATAGCTTTCGGGCCGGTGGCGCCGCTTGTTCTGCCCAGGATGCCACCCTGGAGGGTACCACCTTTGGCTATTTGTCGCCACGCCTCTGCTCCCAAAGCTTATACAGCGCCGGGAGTATTGCATTCGACCTTTTTAGAGCACACCTCGTGTCACGCTGGAACCGTGCCAGTGTATACGGATGGCTCCAAGTCCCAAGAGGGGGTCGGCCTCCACGCCGTATTCCCTCTGTTTGAAGTCAGCGGGGCTCTGCCAGGCGCTGCGTCTGTAAATTACGCGAAGTGTCCGGTTGGGAGACCGGATTGTGATCTATAGCGACTCACAAAGTGCCCTGAGTGTTCTTGGGGCATTGGAATCTCCGGACCCCCTGGTTCGCAATATCCGTGACGCCACGGTTTTGGTAAGCCGGGCGGATGTCGAGATTATCTTCTGCTGGGTTCCTGGACATTTAGGAATTGCGGCAATGTGCGCGCCGATGAGGGCGCCAAAGAGTCCGCGAGGACTCGGCGACCGGACCAGCGTTTCGCTCTTCCTCACATCGACAACATTGCTGGAATACGGGCTGCTTGGAAAGAAGATGGGAGACGGTCGAAGGCAACTTAAAGTTGCGTGCCATTGCGCCGCGACTGTTCCCATGGACCTACCCCCCCCAATGCTGCGAAGGCTTCAAGTTGCTTTCTGTAGTCTGCGAATTGTACACACTCGCGGGACGCACCGCCATTTGATTGTGCGCTCGTCATCGCCCTCTGTGAAGAGTGTGTTGTCGCCCAGACTGTTCGGCACATTCTTGTTGAATGTCCCAGGCTGGGCGATCTCCGCGCACATTACCTGTCCCGTTACCGGCATGGGCGGTATTGCTACCGCCTTTCCCTTGTACTCGGGACGAGTTCGGGCACATTGATTAGTTGACTTGTAGACTTTTTTTTTGGGGGGGGGGATGGCCGGCCTTCTCCTCTTTATTTAACTAGTTGTTTTTTTTTGTTTTGTTTTTTGTTATTTTAGTAGGTCGCACGTTCCTGTGCCGGGGGGAAGTGGATCTCCTCCCGCGGCCTGAGCTTGCTTCCTGCTTATTGCCTTTTTTCTTTTTTAAATTTTGATTGTTGTTGTTTTTATTTGTTCTTTTGCATCTTATTTTAAAGATGCCTAATATTAGGCAGTGTTGAATACGGCGACTAATACCCAAGTAGGCAGCCGCCCATGAGCTCTTAAAATTTAAAAAAAAAATCTTCCTCTTTGTTGTTTCTTTATTCTCTAAATTTTCTGTTAAGATATTTTATCATCTACACACACATCCGATGTGGGGTGGGGGATGATATGATGGAGAATGGAACTCATTGTTCCCTGTCACTGAGATACTAAGATTCCTCCCTCGTTGGCCAATCAGAAGTGTGACTTTGATAAGTGAAACTGCTCGGAATCTTTCTTTTTCCTACAGGCCATTTTAGAGGAAGCGAGAGATTGGTGTATTGTACCTGACACTTTGACAGAATGCTTACCACTGTCACTCGCTGCCCACCACACTCATACAGCGATGTTTATTTTAGGGGGGGGGGCATGGCGCATTATGCCGCCCTGTCGCGATAGACGGCATGGCCATTCGTGGGGGGTGGGGGTGGACTCGCCAGATGGGCTCTAAAATTCTTGGGGGGGGGGGGGTCACAGGTATGGAAGGCACTTAGATGAAGGTAGTTAGCCGGTCCCACAATGAGAGAGTTGCGTGCCTATTATATCAAGTAAGATCCCCTTAGTTACTAAAGTTAACTAGAATTTTCATCCACCCCAATTTCACCAATTCTTTACGAACCTCTTTGAAAAAAATGCCCTTGGAGATGCACTCGTTGGTTTTCGCTTTTTTGAAGACATTAGGCTTGGGGATGGGGGGTCCTTGAGTGTCCCATGTTAAATTTCAAGCCACCAATTATATATTTTCGGGAATGGCATCGATAAAATTCACTCCCCTAAAGGGGTTTTTCGGTGTAACATGAACAAGCATGCTGCAGCTAACATCTAGAGAATTGAGGGTCTTAACGACGGCAATTTAATCTGCGGCTATAAAGCTGCCAACAAATCTTTACTTCTATTACTACTTTATCAAATATCTTGCCAACTTTTTGCGGGGAATGCCTTCGTTGGTTTTCTCTTTTTATCTCCCTCGATCCGAGTATGAAACAACTGTGTACCAATTAAGTCGTTCTTGTTCATTGCAGGAAATGATAACTTGACCCAATATAATTTTTGCCTCACGGAAACCGTTCCTGAATGTTGACAAGAGCTAATATATCCCTGTAGTCCCTGTCTAGTTGGTAGTTGGTTGCCTATATGGTAGCACGAGGTCCTGTGTCGTCGTGGTGTTTTGCGACTCTTGCTAAAAGCCTTGCCGCTTTGATTGTGTCCTCGAAGGAAAAATGAAGGTGAAATGGTTGCTTTGTTTTGTTTATATTGATCAGGACGGTGAATGAATGGGGATGTGTTGATTTCCAAATAGGCGAAAATGTATATTTGAACATGTAAAATCTCTTATTAAGGGAAGTCGTGGTAACAAATTGATGTTTATTCAGCGAGTAAAAATCGGACAAGAGTATATGAATAATCCCAACTGATATAGGATAGATAATACAAACCACTGTAACTTGGTGACCTATGAGGACAAAGACCTATAACTATGTTCCTTTGCAAAATGCTGAACCCAAGAGTATATCTTTCAAACCCTCAACGTACTAGTACTTACAAAAGACCACTTTATCCTTAAAGTACGAGCTCAATTTTACTGTGAGACAATAATCTCCGCCCCGAGGTCACTAGGAGTTTTATGTTCCCAAAATGTTGCAGGACTTAAAACTTTCCTTAGGAACTCCTTCGGTTGGAAGGAAAATGGACTTGGGTGTTGGCTTGATTGCTCTTCCCCCCTCCTTGTACCCTTGGTATATAGACAAGCACATTCAGGCGAAGGAGCATTGGATTGCAATTGAGGGGTCGAATTACAGGTTTGGCGACACTTTTATCGCCAAGTCCAAGCTTATAGCGATCGGTTGTCCTAATATAGCTGTTTGGTGCGTAGAGAGGTGTAAAAGATAAATAATTGGGTATCTAACCTCACACAGGGCCAAAATCTCGGTGTCCGTTATGCGATTCAAATGCACTGCGACCGCCGTATACGTCGTCCAGTTTAGCCTTTGAACGTAGAGCAGGGAAACTCCTTCGCTGGTTCTGTCCAGGACGCCACCTTACTGGGTACCACCTTGAATGTTTGGCGCCACGCCCATGCTCCCAAAGCTTCTACAGCACCGAGAATACTGCTTTCACATTTGTTGGGAGCACGTGTCACGCTGGAGACGTGCCACTGTATACAGATGACTACAAATCCGAAGAGTGGTTTCTTTCGGGCCGTGCCCCTGGTATAGAGTCTAAATTGTGATCTATAGTGACTGGCTGGGCGCCCTCGAGGCCTTGTTGTCGCTACACACCCTCCTTGGACGCAGCTCCATCTGATGTAGAGCTTCCATAAACTTTATTATGGGAACTTCTTGTTCTCCGGAGCACACTGTCCGCCATATTCTTGTTAAGTGTCTGTGTGGGGGAACTTCGCCCGTTACCTATCCGGATATCGGATCGAGCGGGGTCCCTGTCGCTTGTTCCTTGTACTCCAAACGAGTTCGTGCACACCTGACTGTGGCATTTTAGTTTTTTGGGCTGCACGTTCAGGCCTCCGAAAGAGAGAGAGTGTACTTCCCTCCGGCACCTGAGCCTTGATATATATATATATATATATATATATATATATATATATATATATATATATATATATATATATATATATATATAGTTTTTACTCGGGTTTTTTAATATTTAAAATAGACTAAAAATAGTCTAGATTATTATCATTTCAGCGGACTGCTCTCCGTCGCCATAAGAATGCCTGAAAAAACAACTTGTAGGCGGGTGGGGCTCTTCTTGTTGGGATCTCCATTTGTTCGGTATACCCTCTTTCATATCTCGTCCTTGAGAAAACTCATCAGAAAGATTCCAAATGCTCTGAAACCGTTGGAGGACGTATTAGTTACACGCGATCCGAGGCCAGGTAAAATACATGGCTCCTTATTAAACCTCTAAACCTTCTACCGTGAAACTAAGAAATAAAAAAAAAGTAAAGAGATGAGTCAC
Organism: Ceratothoa steindachneri; assembly: GCA_963969495.1. Lineage (NCBI taxonomy): Eukaryota > Metazoa > Arthropoda > Malacostraca > Isopoda > Cymothoidae > Ceratothoa > Ceratothoa steindachneri. Next base: position 81,605,300 of record OZ018328.1, read on the forward strand.
TTCCCCACCCATTGCATGGTGCGTACAACCCCGTAGCATATGAATGCAAGGGGAATCTAATTAACGAACCCACGTCGAGCAAAGTTTGACACAAAAAAAAATCTCATTCAATTGTGTTGTCGCGAGAGATTATCTTTGAAAGATGGCCTGGCCTGTTCTGGGTGTACGGCGCGTGCTTTGTTAATATGGAGGCTGGGCAATCATTTGCACTCCAATGAGTGGGTGATTTGATGTTTACGGGAAACAGGAAAGAGTACTTTTTTCACGAGTTTCCTGTCTCTGACGAACCCGCTGTCTAATGATAATCTATCGCTTTTTCCTCCCATAAAATGCACAACAAGCTTAAAATATAATAAGATTCACGGGGGTGGGGGGTAATTTAGAATGGTATATTACCCCGTTATTATGTGCGCCACATATTTCTCTTTAATGAGGACGGGGACGGGCATGTTCCTGCAGTTTGTCCTTGGACTTTGTTGTTTGCTTAGGGTGTGGAGGGGGACTGGTAGTGTTGTTTGCAAAACTGGAGATTGTTGACTTCTGGATATAGCCGTGTAGAGACGGTTATTCTTCCATGTCTTAGAAACAACATCCACCGGATCTTCGAGGACATTTTTTTCAGTTTACGGCTATTTCATTACCTTTAGTTTCACATTTTGTATGGTGTTAAATCGTTGTAATTTGCAAGTCTAGTATTACCATTTAGTACTCTTATTATGCATTTTTTTGTTTATATTACATGCCTTCAGTGAAGTCTTAGTTAAATGACCTTAGCCTTAAATTTTGTGCGCAACTAAATGCATTGATTGGCTTACTTATTAAAAGTCTTGCCGACTGAATAACTTTTGTGTAACTTTGGTATTAATTGGAGAAGTCAAAATAATTCAATTTATCAGTAGTCTACACCCAAGTAGGGTATTAAGGTGGTATCAGTTTTTTTCTGGGACGTTGTATAACGTTTTGTATTTTGATTTTGTGTAGACAACCATACGGATTGTGATAGATTTTGTAAGTAGTCGTTTTTTACTTTTCATTCATTTTATTCTTTATCAATTTCTAGGTCTTCCCTATGCACTTTAATTCTGTATGTGGTGTTATCGGAATGGTGTAGCCTGAATATGTTTTTAGCATCTTGTTTTTTTTCATTTTCTGGTGACTTGTTTCCTAAGTGGTCCAGTACTGGTAATGCTGCGAGAATCAGAACCCCAACACGTGTACTTTATTGTAGTGGCTGGGTAGCTGTTGGGACCAATGTCCATTTCATTTGCCCCTTCATCTGCATATAGGCTGTATAACTCCCTGGTAACGTTACCTCTTAGAGCTTTCACCCTGGTTTAAATCTCATTTCAACCCCTTCTGTTTAGGCTCCATTAAAAGTTTTGGCATTCGATCGTCTTTCGAGTAAAAAGATCCTTTTCCAAGGGTGCCTCATCCAACCGAGCCATTTTCAATGCCAGATGGTGTCGGGTGAAATCTCTTGATACTAGCGCTAATTTTTTTCACATTTGTAAAACCACGTATTCTTCACTGCACTGCAGCACTGTACTGATTGCTGTCACGTGATGAAGTGGTAAGAAATAATTACATCGTTCTTTTACACCAAAGGATGGGTTTGATGCTACACATAATTCTACCTCCCCTCCCGGTCATTCTTCACTCTTGTATTGAAAGGGTTGTTTACATTGGTTAAACAAGAGCGAACAGGGGAGACTAATTGACATGCGAAAGAACCAAGAACGAGAATTTGACAACGAGGGGGAGCCTTAGATTGCAAGATGTTATTGCATGAGTTTATTTAACCGGGTATGTTTTTCCTTACCGTCTTTACCCATCTCCTCGACCTACTCTACCAGAGAGCCAATAGGCCCTGACTGCTTGGAAGCTAAAATTTGATTTTTTTTGTTTTTATCCATCCTCTTTAAAACTCGCATGGACAGTCCTGTCAGGGGAGTTATTGGCTTCCCGTTGCTTTTATCCTCCTTTGTGTGTCCACAAACATTAATCAATTTCGATAAGATAAGAAAGGTGTAATCTTTGGCTTGGACATTTTTTTTGCAACTGCGGAGTAAATAATACGTGATAGAGGCATTTCGTGGATTCTTCTTTCACACAGAAGGGTTTGAGGACTTTACTGCTGGCTCATAAGGTGCGTGCTTCCTTGCATCCCCTGGTGTTCTTTCATTTCCATTTGTCAGCATGAATTGTGATGGGAGTGTGGGTAGTGCAGTAGTGTTAATACCATCGTCGCGGTAGAATTCTAATGATGTACTGAAAAAATTGACCCACAGGGGAAAAAATGGAATCTAAGATCTTTCCCCTTTAACAAGGCTTTATTGACTTGATTTTTTATATCTTTTCGCATTTTTACTCATTATTTTACTCACCCCCTTTGAAAATATATGTAAATGAAGGTGAAAAGTTTGCGAAATTGTTCTGGTGGAACACTTTCTCGGACTCAATACTTAAGATTGATGGTTTGGTATGCCATTCCCTTTTAGCACCTTTTTTTCATCATTCTACTCCCTCTTTCGTCACCTGAGTGCAACCTCGTTAGATTATGCCAATTTGATTTTCTAAATTAGTAAATGTGTTGAGGGTTACATTCATATCGCTGCTGATTGAGGTACAGACTTAGCTTAGATGGAATCCATTTTGGGGGCGGAAATTCTTTGGCTATCTTCAATAGTTTATTTCTTATCATGGCCGCATTGGCACAGATAAGACACTACCTCACTCACCTTATTTTTTAGGTCTTTTTCTATTACTTTTTTAACCAAAATTACTTGGCTGGCAGACGTATGCTAAAAAAACCTGTTTGGGGGGGGGGGGCGGCTGACATAATTATTTGATCGTCGCATTTTCAATCATGGCGGACATTGATTAGCGTTTTCTCGAGATGTGAAAAAAAAAAATCTGTGGTTGGACTCTAGAGGTGATTTTGGAGAGGAGTACTTTTGTACTGCGATAAGATAAGGTAGTTATTCTATTATCCCGATTCTGATCACATCTACACTACTTATATACTGGTCTGTTGAAATTATGAAGTAAGGTGTTTCAGACTATATTGTCCTTGAGCCATTTTCATATGTTAGTGGTAAAACCCGCTATCCTCTTTATGACTATCCCTGACCTCATTCCTGCCAAATCTAACCTCATTTTTACACTGAGTCAAATCCATTTTTGCTTTCGACTGAATTCGCCCCATCAAACTTGTGCCTAAAGGTCGTTGGATTTTTCTCCACACGTTACTGGTACATATTTGAATGAACGAGGAGGGCAATAAAGTATGGCGATCGAACAGCGCGTTTCAGAACTACTCTAAACTATTAAACGGAATTTAAAGTCAATTTTAGTCTAAGTTACCATTAGCCACACTGGTTATCAACTTGTGGTATAGAACCGTACTAAGATCAGTGTTATATCATCAGATAAGCTTACCACGTTTAAGATAGGATTTAGTGGTTTAAATTACTTCCTCGAAGGCCCTAGCAGGTTGGGAGGCCTGGTTGTGAATAGTGAAATGTTGGTACACCTTTCATGCATCATGTCTCCCGAACGGAGTGATTAACCGCAGAATATTTGGTGCGTTCCAATAATTTGGGTTTCGCATGGAAGAAAGAAAGTATAGGATTAAAAAAAATGTTATAAGCTACAAAACACTTCCTGGATGGATGGATGAAATGCAAACTCAAAATTTCTTTACGTTTTGAGAGAAATCAATATTCATTCAATCCCGTCTTTCAGAAATGACAGGAGGGGGAAGGGAGGAATTGCCTCTACCCATAATGAATTCCTGATCGAGATGGAGACAATTTTTTTTTTTAATGATCCTCGTCAAAACCGTTTTCGTAGAAAAATATTTTACCTTGAAGATTATTGTCAAACTTTTTTAGAATTCCGTTCGTAAATTTCGGTGCTTATTCTTCGACCTGGGAAGAAAAATATTTTCTATCTATCAGATAGTAAATTGTAGTCTTTGTATGACACCTTTTGAGTAAAAGTTTGTTGGGAAATATTGAGGAATAAAATAAACATGAACTTACGCCAGGATTCTTCCGAAATAAGTTTCTTTTCTAAGTTATACGTTAAAATAGGCCCATAAAATATCTCTTGTTTACTGCACGTGTTTTTTGCTTTTTGAATTTGTTCTTTATTGCCTTTTTTAACGTTGAAGATCCTACCTTAATTGGTAATCGTGGTATTCGGCTGCTAAATCGAATCTATGCCGGGGGGGGGGGGGCGCTGTATAGCCGGTCACTGGGTTGAAGTGATCTCTCTGATGCGGCCTGAGGAAGTTGGTGCGTTTCCCACTCGCTCTCTCTCAACGCTACTATATCTTTAAATATTATTTATTTTTATTATTAGTAGTATTCAGCTTATAATTCACTATTATTATTTATTGTTATTATTTATTATTATTATTATTATTGCGGATCGCCCCTCAACCATTTGTCTGCCCGCACTTCGTACCAGGAGGACTGTTTTCACCTGGACAGAGTTTGTTTGCTCCGCTAGACATGGTGCCTTGGTAAACTGCATGCAATCCTGGGATCACCTAGCACCATGGTAGGATAGTAATAGGTGATCATCCACTCTACTAGTTAGTGGACTCGCTTATCTATGCTTCTTTATTACATACCCGCCTATCCCCTTCCAAACTTGCTCTCCTACCCACGGAGGTTCTGGCTGCCCGGCGTATCTTCGTCATTTATGGGTCCTTAGTCTAGTGGCATCGAATACCGACAGGTCCGTGCCTGCTGCGAGGGCCGAAACCCTGGTTACGAAGGCAAGTATAAGACACGGGGTGTATTGGGCCCTCGACTGTGCTCACCTTCTTCCAGTACAAATATAAGGTGGCTATGCCGGCACTGTCCTTTAAGGTTAAAGCTCGACTCCAACAGGCATTGAACCGCATCTCTCGCTATGCCGAAGCGCACAGGTTTCAGTTTTCCTTAGCCAATACTGAGGTGGTGCACTTCTGTCTCCAACCACGGGCCCACCCGACCCGGACACGTCCCTAAACGTGTTCGCCTGGAAATGGTGGATTTGCACCCGTTTCCTCGGTCTTGTTTTCGACCGACGCCTCACCTGTGCGTCTCATATTCGCAGCCTTAGGGTCTCTTGTACCCGCGCCATGGACATTCTACGTCCCGTGACGTTTAACACTTGAGGTGCTGATACGATTAATGCCTTGCTTTTCTATCGATCCTTTGTAAGTTCGAAACTTGACTAGGGATGTGAATTTCATACATCCGCAGCCGAGCGTGTATGGAGGAAGGTGGACTCATTCCACTACACTGGCCTTCGCTTAGCGACAGGTGCCTTTCTCACGTCCCCCATTGAGAGCCTACTTGTCGATGCTGGCGAGATGCCACTTGCTCTGCGCCATGCACAGTGCATTATTCGCCTGTACGCGCCTCTTGCCCTGAACATCAACGGCATCACCTCGGTGCTGCCGTGCTAGGAAACTGCTTCTACAGCTCGGTGTACTTCACGGGCCGGTGGCGCCTCTAGTTCTGCCCAGGAAGACACCCTTGATGGTATCACCTTTGACTATTTATCGCCAGGCCTCTGCTTCCAAAGCTTTTACAGCGCTGGGAATAATGCGTTTGGTCTTTTTCAGCACACTTCGTGTCACTCTGGATCCGTGCCACTATATACGGATGGTTCCAAGACCCAGGATGGGGGCGGTTTCCACGCCGTATCCCCTGTGTTTGAAGTCAGCGGGGCTCTACCAGGCGCTGCGGCTGTCTTAATGGACGAGCTGGTTGCCATACACCTCTCGGTACTGAAGATAACGCGTCATGCCTGGGTGGATGTCGAGATTATATTTTGGTGGGTTCCTGGACATGTGGGAATTGCGGGGAATGGGCGCGCCGATGATGGCGCCAAAGAGTGCGCGAGGACTGGACCCCCAAACCATCGTTTGGCTCTTCCTCACACCAACTACATGGCAGGATCGGGAGCTAATGAAGATGGGAGACTGTCGTTGGGAACTTAAAGTTGCGTTCCATTGCGCCGCGACTGTTCCCATGGACCTACCCCCCAATGCCGCGACGGCTTCAGCTTGCTTTCTGTCGTCTCCGAATTGGATACACTCGCGGGATGCACCACCACTTGATGGAGCGCTCGCCAGCGCCCTGCTGTGAAGACCGTTGTCCCCTAGACTTTTAGGCACATTCTTGTTGAATGTTCCAGTCTGGTTGATCTTTGCGCACGTTACCTGTCCTCGTATATGGACGAGCGGGGTCGCTACTGCTTGGATCTTCTCCTGCGGCCTGATCGTGTTCACAGACTTGTGGACTGACTTTTTGGAGGAGGCTGGCCTCTTCCATTTTATGTGACTCTTTGTTGTAGATTACATGGTTCCACGGAGGGGAGGCGGGCCTCCCCCCCGACGCCGGAACGGTCTTCCTTCTTCTTGCTTTTTTGATCGTTTCTTTACATTTGTTTTTTTTGTATTTCTTTTTTTTTGCACTATTTTTTTTGCTCTAGCCTAGTGTTAGGGTGTAGCGTGATTACGGCGACTTTTCCCCTAGTAGGCTCGATGGACTCTTTAAAAAAACGGTGTTTTGTTTTTCTTTAGTTTTTATTTTTTGTTTGGAAATTCTAGAGTAACCTGGCACTAGGCTGAAATTTTAACTACGGCGATTTATCCCATTGAAGGCAGTCTCTAAATTGGTGAGTTAAAAATAACAAAACAATCGCTACCCCCTTCCTGTCATGCCCGTAGTGGCATTGATAGGTGCCAACCTCACCCTGTGTGCGAGAGTTTTGGGTTGACTTGAAGAGAAGCCGCCCTGAGTGCGTTGCAAAAGGTTTCCCACGGAGATTAGTGGCTTCCACCAGGAATCCACGCGTTCCACCCAGGTTCCGTGATTAACGAAATCGGATATCACGCTCCCCATCCCCCTCGCCTTTGCAGAATTGGAAATGAGTTTCCGATAAACTGTCGGGCCATTCTGGATCTCCAGCGACTCATGACTCTGTCGTCCATCTAGTTTGACTTCACTTATGTACGATTTTTTTGTTTCACTACGGTGATTCCCCTTTTAATGTTCGCCCGTTAGAATAAATGAACACAAGACTTTAAAAACACAGGCTCGAATCATTCCTTGTTTGTTTCCCTGCGAAACATTTTCATCCTGAACTCGCCAAACAAGTTTCTCGTGACCTTAACCCTTTGATGGCCGAATTGGATTATATGAATAAAATATAATAATCCTTAAATCAATCTATATTAAGAGTCAAAGTGGCTTGAAATAATATTGTTCCACATAACACCATAGAGCCTTAAAGGGTTAACTTCAAGTATTCACCTTATCCACTTCCTTTTCATTTGTCCTTGCCCCGTGGATTACAAGGACCGGGCTTTTTCAAAACTTCATAGCCGACGAGTTTTGTTAAAACTACAGACAGGGTGGTCACAAAGTCCTTGGGAAATATGTTTGTAAAAACTACGGTCTCCTCGAGTGGAAACACCGCTTCCGATGACGGCGAAGTTGAGCCATACGGGTGTGGTTAGCCGTCGGATGGGTCCCTATTCGGTTCGAGTTCGGGACGGTTTTTATATGCTGTCGATAATCTGGGTTCGGATCCCATGTAGATACCTTAAATGAATGCAGATCGGTGGTAAAAACTCCTACCAATTTAATGTCTGGAAAGATAATGTATATTACGTAAGGACTTTGCTAGCAAATTGGCTGCCTTTTTTTAATTCTAATTGTTTTGCTTCCCTCAATTGTGCGTGATGCAGTGTATTAAATCATGTTATTCCTTGTTTGATTTGATTGGAAATCTTTGTTGCCTTGTAACCTCACCCCCAAGTTTACCCCCATTTAAAAGACTAAATTCTTCAGATCACGCCGAGATCAATTGCACGAAATTGAGCACTCAAATTCATTTGAGCGGATTTTTTTTTTCTTTTTTGTTTTCCGCTTTTTAGTTTTCATCTTTTTGTTGAATTTCTCCACTGATTAAGAAATAACGGGTTTCGAGATTCCACACTGTTCAGTCACCTTCCGTGGAACAAAAATCGTAGGTTCTGATACTACGGCGGGGGGGGGGGTGTCTTTCGTATTCTTCTGCGGTTGGAGGGGGGGGGGAGCTGTTCTGTGCCCTCTATAGTCTAGTGAGGTTTGTTGTTGTGGGGCTTAATCTTACTCCTCCCCCTTTTCCTAAAATGATAGTTTGAGTCCTCCCGATCCGTCTCCCTGGTAGTCTCAAACTAGATTGAAACTGTTTTTGTTTAAATCTCATTTTACCCCGCTTCCGCTTAGCTACGGTATGGAAGTGGTAGCATTTTGTCTTTCTTCCCATCCTTTTCATTCCTACCCCCTATCTTTATTACTATCCCCCACAAGAGAATAGAATAGAAATCATGTTGCGTTCACTCCCGACCCCCAATGTCTGTATGAGGATCCGCGGTTTTATACCTTACACAGATTTTCACACCCTCATGTTGACGGATCTCTCCATACGAGACGTCCACGTTGGTTTTCGCTTTAAATCTTGAGAGCAAAAGGTTGTGACCTCTGATAGTCACGTGTCTTCCCCCAGAGAACCCACAACGTAATTCTCTGCGGATTGAGCGAAATTAGTCAGCGTCTAAAGCAATTAAAAGAGATCATTTTGAAGCGACACAAAATCATGCCGGTCAGTCATTCGTTCTCCCGACTCTCTGGTTACGTCCTTTGGCCTACGGAACCTTTCTCGACAGCAATTTAGGTCAGCCACCCTGCATAGCGGTCCTCTCTACTCCTTCTCGCCCCCCTCTTTTGACATCTAAATGAGGTAATTTCCCAACATTTCCTGTCGATTTACTCAAAGGGGTTGCTTCGTGTCAGGGCCCTTGTTCTGCCCCCCTTTATCGCGAATACAACAACGCTAAATTATATCCGGGCATAAATGGCCTTTGCCAAATCGGGTGAACTTGGAGATTTGGGGGATGCATTTAAAATTCCCATTTATCCCCCGCCGAATCCCTCGTTCCGGCCAAGATTGCGTGTGTAGGTACAATCGCGTCTTATTATTTGCGTGTGGACGATCCGATGGGTGTATTGAAGGATAATGCGGCTACAACGATGGAAAATGATCGATAAACGGGTGATGTTTTTGCGCTATTTCATCCCAGTGGTTTTTAACTCTAGGATAAATGAATGTAATGAGGCGGAAAGCACTAATCGAGGATAAGGGGAGACACAAGGAAAAACAAAGGTAAAAGATTGTAACGGTGTCTCGTAGCAACCAACCGTCTTGGGGGCGTTGGGATAGGGTTCATTCTAAATCACCAGGTACAAGTTCGAGGTGAAGTTAAGTCATTAACCCACCCGCCCCCCGAATTTGCATCCACTTTGTAAGGGGGGGTCAGATTATTTCACTGCGACACGAAAACCGGTTTTCCGAAAACCAAACGTTATTGATTATTTTATTAAAGAAGTATAATCATTCCGCCATGTTTTTATTTTATTTAGGTAGGCTAAAACCAAAGGAAATAATCTTCATTTTCTGACACTAATATTTCCTCTTTCTGTTCTTTCAACCGACTAAATGAACTCTTGCATTTCTCAGAACTTTCTCTCCTTTTTCAGCTCTTCCATACTGATATTGGGATTTCAAAAGTGGTGAATATGTGGGAGAATAATATAGGAGAGATAGAAATAATTGTGTAAAAGGAGAGATGATTGATGGGGTGATAATGTCAGTGATGTGTGTGTGTGTGCACTGGGTTGCCTGGCAATCGCTGTATTTTACTTTTGTTTATCTATCAGCAGAGGAGCCTTTGTTTTATTGGTTTCATAAATAATTATTTATGTGTTGTTTTCTTTTTCGAGGGAAGCGTTTGAGCCTTTGTTTTCTTTTTCTCTTTAAAGTTTTCTTCTTCATTAGTTTAGGTGGATTTTTAGTGCGCACTCGTGTGCCGTTATCTTATTTATTACATTTATATGAATTTTATTTGTCTCCTTAGTATATTATATTTTTTATCACTTATTTATTTTTATTATCATTATACATACACAAATATATATATATATATATATATATATATATATATATATATATATATATATATATATATATATATATATATTTAATTTTTATTTTTATTATATATATATATATATATATATATATATATATATATATTATTTTATTATTATTTTTTATTATTATTATTAAGTTACTAAGTTATTTCCTTAAAAGCTAGCCCTTCATTTAGGGTCATTCTCAGGTAGTCTAACTATATAGTGGTTCGATTTCATCCTTTATATTTCTTCAACTAGTTTTAAACCTTTGCCTAAAGTGGAGTCTCCTGTACTCTCGGGATGACGGGGTACGTTAAAATGGGGCGAACCAGGGCTAGGTATAGTTTTCTTTTGTATTCTTCAGATGTTTTTGAACCTTTGCAAAGAGGAAAGGGTCTTTTTTGCTTGTCTAGTTTTTTTGGTTCACATGCGTATTGTACCCGTTTGGGGAGAATTTTAGACCCAGGACCTTACCATCTTCGCTGTAGGGGTAGTTGATGTTGTTGGCGGTGACTCGGTACGTCTTCCTTCTGTTCATTGGCATGATTTTAAATTTTGTATTTTTTTATTATTTTATGTGTCCTTTCGAATTCATTTATATTTATGATCTCTGACAGTGCGCAGGAGGGTAGGGTAGCCTTTGAAGCCTGTTACACTTGGTACCCGAAGGAGCTGCACGCCCTCCCTGCCCGAGTGCAAATTAGGAAAGCCCTGTCACTGGGTTGAACGCTTGTCCGTTGTACTCGGGACGGGTTCGTGTACATATGTGAACTATCTGACCTTTTGGAGGAGACTGGCCTCCTCCATTTATTTTACTCTGTTGTAGGTCGCATGTTCCTGCGCGTGGGGAGACGGGCCTACCCCCGATGCCGGAGCGTGCTCCTTTTAGGCTGTTAGATGATTACGTCGACTTTTACCCGAGTTAGGTAGTCGTCTCTTTTAAAAGAAATCTTCCCTGTTCATAATGAACAGTTAGCCTTTTCAGTTCTTTCAGGCAGTTTGTGGGGTAATAATCATCGCTTCTTTCAGACGGTTTGTTGTAAGCACTGTGAATTCTTTCAAGCAGTGAAGAAGAGCTTTCGTTTTTTCAGATTGTTGTTGTTGTGAACCTTTTATTTTTCATTTGAACCAAAAAAATGCTACTCAGGATATTGTGTTAGGCCTAGTTTTTCGTGGTTGATGAGGAAGGCCAAGAAACTGGGCCTTGAGAAAGAAAGAGAACGGGATACTGAATGTAAAATACGCCGGCGTCGCCTTAAAGGAAAATAGGCTTTAAGGCAACGGTTCTCAATCTTTAATGCCCCACGCCACCCTTTTTACAATAAGTCCCTCTCCCCATCACAAATTCAAAGCTTACTAAATTCCAAATAATATTGATAACTATAAAAGGAATATTTTACAGATAAAATACCGAAATATTTGTATTTTTATTCTATGACACCTTCAATAAAATTATATTTTAGGTGGTTGCCAGATGTTTGCCCATTTTGGCTTTTGAAAAAATGATTATTATTATTATTATTATTATAAGCAGAATTTCCCGGGAGGGGGTTGTGCGCAAGCGAGAATCGGCGAGGGCACCACTGCTAAAACGTTTGGGATTTATACAAATTGGTGAGGTTAAGGAAAGTAACATATCGTCCATTCATTCCTGGTCTGGACCAGGAGGGAAGGGGGTCATCCCCCGCTGAGGAGGAGGGGGGGGGTTAACATGTCTGCATTCTGCCCACTATTTACCCCTCTATTTCCTTGTATATCCTTTACGCCATTCGCGAGGGGATGCCAGGTGTAGCATGGGTAGACTTGCCGCCGCTGACATATGGATTAGTGCTCCTAAGGTCCCCAACACTTGCACGATACCCCCCTACCCACCCCGATGCCTGTAGGAGGGTCTGTAGCTATATATTGGCTAAACATTTCCACTTGTTCTTTGCTACTTTCTTTACAGATTTTTCCTTAGTCTCTGCGTGATACGCCTTTGTTGCTATTGCGATTAAACTTCGAGTCGGAGGGGGGGGGGCGGAGACTATTCTCTCTGGACCCCGCCCCAGTTGGTTAAGAAAATAGCGGGGACAAAAGAACGTACAAACGGACACATTCACGAACTTGTTCTCTGCTTTTCGGGACAAGATAAAGATGAACTTGGTATGGTTTTTGACCCCCGATGTTAAGATTCCTTTTTAGGGGACCTACTGCTTAACGTGGGTTCCGAACCAAGGGTATCTACAACGTACGATAGATACAGGGAAGACGACCTGAATCGGAACTCCATCCGGCAACTAATCATACATGGTGTGGCCTAAATTCGTTGTAATCGAATCGGTGTTTTCACTCAGCTAAGATACTCGAGTGGAAGACGATTACTTAGTCCCGGGTCACCAAAGGCGTTTGGTACGTTTGCCTCGCTGTTTTGGCCTTTGAAAAGGCATAAATTTTCGCATTTGCCTTTTATTGGTATTCGGAATTATTTTTAAGGCTTCTCGACTAATGAGAACGGGTCTATTCATAGGGTTAAAAATCATCGTGGTTTGTGTCTCAGTGGGCACCCTCTTTACCCCTTAACAAGGTCAACAAACCTAACTCGCGTGCTCTCAGTTTTCTGACTTAGACTTTCAAAACTTCAGAAATTCCTGGACTAACCTTTGGAGGACAATTTGCGATTATATCATTCGAAAAAGGATGTAAAATAACGTAGGGGTTCAAATTTCGATAGAATCTGCCAAATAGTTATGATGTTATTGCCAAATAATTCCACGGCTAACCTTGGGAGGACTTTGGTAATTATATCATTCGAAGGAAAATGTAAAGCAACATAAAAGTTTTAAATTTCGTTAGAATCCACCGAATAGTTACGATGTTATTGCCCCAAAAAACTCATTGAAAAGGAAATATGTTACCATCCGACCTACATAGTATGTAACTTATTGACTCTTGTTCACGCGACTAAAAATACACCGTTCTGCGAACAAACATTATCTACGTCAGCATCAAGCGCGGTATATTCTCCTATCTATATAGGCCTATCTTTTACTCAATTATAGCTATGCTGAATTAGAAACTATTTTTAGAGCTCATCCATCAGATTTAGAACCATCGGGAAATTTGTCTATACAAAAATCCAGTGGTTATAAACGGTTGTTGTTGTTGTTGGGGTAGGTTATAAATTATGTCTTGAATTCCGCTAAGTTATTGCAAGGGATTAATTTTAAACCCTTCTAAACAGTTTGCTCCGTACCGTGTAAAAATAACCCTTAAGAGCGAATGTTTGCTCCTGTGTTTATCTTCAAGAGGAAGAATTGGCAAGTTAAAAGCGTCGTCTGCTACCCATTCAACTTAAGTGGTTACTGATTAATTATCAAGTTCTTTGAAGCAATCCTGCAAGTTGCCATATTGACTTCATTTTACAGCTTGATTCAGTTATTTTATACTTTCATTTTCAGTTTCTCTTCTCCCCCCTTCTTTTTCTTTGTCCTGAAGTAATGAGTAACGTAAGAATGTTTCCGTCGCCCCTTTTGGGGCCATACGCAAGTAATGGTAAAAACACGTTTGGTTTTCTTAACTTAACGAAAAACAGCACCTTAATACTAAACTTCCCCTATAGCTACGACAGGTTTATTTATGTATGAGCAATTAGTTTCGCTATTTTTTAGACCGTTTTTTTCTAAAGGTAACACGGCGGGTTTCGATTATTTGCTAATGGGAACCATGTGGTCCTGTCTTCAATAGAATTTATAGCAATATATTACCAGTGTGGCGGTAACTTAGAGTAATGGTTGTTTTATGAAGTCACGTTTTATATTTTTGTTGGTGTCTCTGATTTGTACTAACTTATTTGGGGAAAAATAAAAGTAGAATTTTTTGTCTTTGTTTCCAAATAAACTAGGTATGATTTCCTTTCACTTATTTCACTGCCATGTGCATACATTTTTTAGGGGAGCTTTGCATACACTTCTTTTTTTACCTCGTTCGATTATTTGCCGTTGTACTCATTTTATTTATTTATCTTTTTAGCAGCCCGAACTTCTTGATTGCGAAGTCTCCGTTCTTAACATTCGCGTAGGTCTTTCTCACTCAGGAGAGGTGCGCTTTTTTTCAAGTTCATTTTGGTAGTTTTAAAACGGTTTATGTTTGTCCCTGTCCCCTTCTGCATGGAAACCTCTTGTCGCTTCAAAGTTCTCAAAATATACCTCCCCCTCCCACGTAACAGGTGGTTGCCTCATTTGTTAGGTGCATGATTACATTTGGGCGCTTAGCTACGCACGAGATCTCATCACATTTGCTCGTTTGCTTGATACGCACGAAAACTTGACGCCAATGCGCTTGAGGAGAATTGGCATGCTGAAGTAGGACCTTGAAGTGAAGTGTGCTTCTGAATTCAATTTTCCAGAGAGTAGAACAAATGCTATGAATAAAAATGTGACTGCGTCTTCCGGTGTGATTTTTTTTTGGGGGGGGAGGGGTCCAGTATGATGAGGCAACGGATCATTCGGGATGTATGGTATTAAATACTAAATACACAAATTTCTCTACGTACAGACCATTCTACCGAGACAGCTCCTTTCAGGTTAGAGATAGAACGGATGACCTCTGATAGGCCCTTGTGGCTTTTGTCATCCGTTGAATTATATAAACACGACCTTTGAACCCCAAATCAGGGAATATTCTGTAAAGTTAACGAGTACGGCTAAATTTTGAATCACTATTGCGTGAACCATGGAGCGGGGTTGAGCCACCCCGAGAAAATGATCAAAATCCAATAATTTAAAGATTACACGTTACCGACGGAACTTATCGTTATGTTTACATTTATAAAGTATTTACTATCCAATATTTAGTCAAGAAAAGAAAATTATTAGATAGTCGTCGCATTTAGGCACAAAGTCTTCAAAGAGTAGAGAAATGCAGATGAAAATTTTGAAATTATACTGTGGAGGTATTTCAGAAAATTGTGAAGGCACCGCATTCATTCATATCGTTCATTTCAATTCCGGAATCACCTTTGGAATACTTAACGGAATTTGAAGGATGACTAAAAGCCACAACAGTTTATCAAAGGTCATCTAAGACCGCAGGATTCCACCCCGATCTACGCCATCAAATCATATTTCAACCAAATAAGGCTTAGTCATATTTAAAGTAGGCCAAAGTAACAATAACACGCGAACAGAGCGACTGAAATTATATTCTATCATACATGACTGAGTGTAAATTTATTCCGAAGGAAATACACATTGTGGAGAAGAGAGAGAGAGAGAGGGGTCTCCAAACAAGGCAAAATAAATGATTTCCTTTATCTAGGTCAACAGAAAACGTCAACCAATAACGCTAATTGGGTTGATGCATCCAGGAATTTGATGAATAACTACGACTGCGCTAAGAAGAACCAAGGAATTAAAAAATAGGAATTTGGAATGGAGGATTCGCCGAAATTTGAAAACTAATTGTCACCACGGAGCCATTTCTAGAATTGAACGGGGGATGTCGAAGCCCCATTGTTAAGCAAGTGAATGGGATAAAAGGCAGACATCCTGTTGCTACTATTTAAGTCCTACGCTCTATAAAATGCTCTTTGTGAATCCCTTTCATAAAAGGCTACAAAAAAGGGGGAAACTAAAAGGCTGAATATTTGTTTTTCGCAATATAAAAGCGAAAACAAACGAAGGCGTCTTCCGCAGAAAGTAAGGAAAGATCTGTATAGAGTGATGTAGATAGGAACCGGGATTGCACGCATTCCCTCAGATATCAGCTGCAGGATGTTTTCCCTGCTACACCTGACACCCTGTCGGGAATAAAAGAAACGAAAAACGGGGAGAATAGAAGTGGAAAGAGGCGGATAGGAAGCAGGCATGTTAAAAACCACCTTCCTCCCCACAAAAGGCAAGCAGGAGGGAGGTGACAACCCGGCTCACACCACGGCTGAGTAGACGAAGGCTGCTCTGCGCTAGTCTGCAAAATGAGCCACCGGCTAAGAATTTAGGTGAGAAGAGACTTATAAATAAGTAGCGAAATGGGAGGGGGGATTAAATGGAGAAGTTCTGAATGGAAAAAATCCTAGGTAGTTTAATCTCGGTTGAAACTAATGAGGCCGGAAGGGCGCGCCCCTCCTCCCAGTACCAGGTGTTAGTCTACTCCCCTTTCAGGAAGCTAAAAGAGAATGGTTTCCTGCTAAAAGGGGGCGCTTTTTTTAGGAACTAAAAGGCTAAATGGATCGCTCTCCAATGGGGAATGGCATTTAGCGCTCCGAAGAAACCCGATGGTGTATCTTTAATGCTGAAGACGAGCAAAAATGGTGCCAGTGTCCTGAACTAGAGGCTTGCACATTTCTCACACTCGCCAAGTACAAAATACAGATAGCACCAACCATCAATACGTAGGTAAATTATAATACATTTTAGCTATATTTAACTTCCACACCATTAGTATTTCTTTGTAAACACATCCACTTCTCTCCCCAACATGTGGTAGTACAGCTGTAATTGCACTTCCAATTCTCTCCTTTAAATATCTTTCTGTTCTTGCAAGTTTTTCTTAGTGTTACTTTCCCTCGTGTATGGATACTTATAGTATACCCTTTACATTCAAGACAACCTTTGGTTCAAGTGGTTTGAGTGGTGGTGGAGTCGAATGTCGGAGAGGATGTTTAGGTTCGATCAATATCAAAGCAAATTGAGGAACTTGACACCTGTTTCCTTGCACTATGTCCATTTGTACTTGCCTCCCTTTTTGCTTATTATAGGCACTGGGACATACCAACCCGCCTATATGCAGTGGTGTGTGTATGTGTGCATTCTGAAACTGGATGACAAAATGTTACTTGCATTAACTTTGGGCACGATTTTTTTTTTGTCATGTTTTGCGTAACACGACTGATAACAAGCTAGTTTCTACTAAAGTTCAAATAATTTATTTATTCTTGGAAAATACTCTGTAAATATGAAAGTTTTCAGTGAAAACGAGTTTGAGGAAGTTGTATTCCCCAACCAAACCTCTGCTTACAACAGATTTAGAAATAGGCCTCTGACTGCACAAGTTTATTAGAACTGATTGTATTCAAGGTTAAGTGGACGTTTCATCGCGGCATTAAATCAAGAATGGATATAAAAGTTATTAAGAACGCATAAAAAATGTTACGATTTTATAGGATGGAAAAAAAAGGTACACTAATCCATTTCACTAATTCAAATTCATCACTGACACGTTTTCCAGCCTAATATAACCAAACTCAACCCAATTATTTGGTAAGAAGTCTCAATCTTCATCGAAATTTCTGTGACAGTTATTGAAAAATGTTGGTACTGAAATATCTTCCATAAATCTGACTCAATATAATCGTAAATATTGTGTAGGTTACATTCAAGACTGGCCATTCTTCTTTCAGTAAATTTGACCAGTGAAGTGGTCTGTTTTTCTTCACTCTAATCATTCACTCCGGATAAATATGAAAGTATCCAAACAATTCCAAAGAGAACGTAGAGCTACTGCAAAATTTGAACATGAATTGATATCACCTTGTTTACAGGAAATTATTTTTTTCAAACTCCTAAAAATACTGAACTTAGCTTGATAGCACCTGATACCAAAATGAGTGTAATAATCTGTTTTGTCACAACCAAAATGATTAATTATAATTCATGAATTATCGAAGAATTAAACGAAAAGTGCCCCTCATTTCAACCCACTAAACAATTTTATTGTGTGACGGTGTTGAGAATAAAATTGCTCGTTACATGGAACTTTGATAATCTATGGGCAAGTAGAGCACAGCTTCATTTTCCCTTGATCCAGGAATTGCTTTGGATTTGGGGCGTGATTGCGATGGAAAATGAATGCTGCACTAGAATGTTAGAACCAGCGAGTAGTAGCTATACCCTTTGGTTGGATATAAATGACGTACCACACGAACAGTTTCACCCAACCAACAAACAGTGGAGTCTTTTTATAACTGGATCGTTTGAATAATTGCGTTACAGTCTTTGGTGACTGAAAATAAGTCATGGTGTTCGAATGATTATTTTCAGTATTAATTCAGAAGAATTTGAAGCACTTTACTCATATCGAATCCTTTGCCACTATGACCATAATCTTACCTCAGTCTGTTATTTTGGCTTATCATCACACAATTACAGAGAGCATCTTCAAATTCTGACTGGACTTCCATGTTGATTTTCCTCTTATCCATCTTAATTTAACATGCCCCTCCCCTCTTTAGTCCGTATTACGTATCTAGCCACTCCTGGACATACCACGAGTTCAAATTCGGGTTTTTCCTTTTCTAAAAAAAAAGAAGCTAAGTTCTTATGGCTGTCCTTAATGGGGATTGTCCATGTATTATGTTCGAGTGCCCAACAGTTTTAAGAGTGAACGGATTATAAACAAATTCTCACTCCTAGTATCATAAGATAATAAGACTGAATTAATCTAAAGGTGCGTGGGACAAGTCACTACTTTCCACGTTTCCCTAAATTCACTCTTCACATTATGAAATGAAACACTTCTTTGAATTACCTTTCATTTAACCTCATCTAAACCCTTTTAAATTCTTATGAGTATCGTCAGAAGCTTTCCGTTTCTGACAATGATCAAAACATTTCAACCTTAACACGAATGATGCCTAAGAATCGGGAGAAAAGGACTACATTTCACCTTCTACAACCTATGAGCCCCTCGCTGGTCTAATGGGTGAGGCGTTGGATTTCTAACGTCAAGGTGACGGTTTCACTCCCAGTCATAAAGGACATAAAACTTAGCGTCTGTCAAGGACTGGCCGCATATTGGCGGATGCGCTGTGCCTCCCTCCGCAGGGCTAGGTAGCTCCTATCATTCCCGTCTTCCGTAACACTGAGCGGGTGATACCCCCCCCCTCCCCCTCCCCCTCCTCCCGAGTTCACGAGGTGTTTGTTACTCGATCGGTTCTTGGTGTCAGAAACGGACCCTAGAAACCTCCCCTACCCCCTGTAACCCTCCCGAGGACCGACTCCTAGTGTCTTCGGGCTTATCAGCGACTGCCATTATGATCTTTATGCGAATTTCACTATCCCTTCGTGGAGATCTCGTCCACAAGCGAGGGACGGATGAGATTTGACCAAAATGCTTCTCGCAGAACACCCGCATCCCTATCCATTACCTCTTCACTTAGTTGTTAGGAGTTTTGCCTAGCACCTTACCTTACCTTATCTATCCATAAGCATTTGATTACGTCGTGCAGTCAGTCAGGCTTTTAATGTAACATGATTTTCATCTTGTTTGACGCAGCTAAAAAAAGACGCCTTTAACTATAGCTTTTGTATGGACGATGCTAAGGAAATCCTCAAACTCGGCTTTCATCAAAGTGATCCAAATTACAGCTATGTTTCCCTTGACATAATTATGTCTGTGCATCTTTAAGAAGGGAAGCTTTAAAGAAAATTTATATACACATTGGTATAATCCATAGGGTCTGTCTCATGGTTGGCAGGATGTTTCCCAGCGTGTTTTAATTGGTTTGACCAAGCACGATTGTGGTATGTTCGTTAATTGATGTAGATAAATGACTGAGTTTTTATTTTCAGGCTCCAGAGAACGAGCTAATGAAGGAGGGAGAGCGCAAGGTTTCGGAGGCAGAGCTTCGAGTTCGACGCTCCCTGCAGCGCCTCGACGTGCCAGAGTGGATGAAAAGTGCTCCCCAGCAGCAGGGCTTCCTTTTGCGTCGGAGAGACTACTCGACCGGCAGCGCCATCGGTGGCTGGTCCGCGTTCTCGTCAAAAACGGGTTCCATGACTTCGCTGGGATCATCCCGAGCCAACACTCCGACCAAAGTCGCCATGCCGACGCGGGCTTCGACCCGGAGCTATGGTGGAATTACCTCTCCCTCTTCCACCACTTCCATCTCGCCTTCCCCCAGCGAGCGCGCGGGGGGCTTGTTTCCATACCCCTTGTCGCGGTGGTCCACCTCCAGGATCAACTCTGGCACCACCACGCCGACGGGATCGTTGTCATCGCAGAGGGGCGTCTCGGCGACCCCGTACGGGCGACAACCCTACCTCGGGTGGCGCTCTAACACCTCTCTCGTGTCCCTGGGCGGTTCGCAGTCCTCCTTAACGGCGGGCGCGTACTTGTCTCCGTCGGAGCGCCTCGCCCTCTCCCTTCTGCAGTCCAAACGCCAGCTCGAGAAGGACTCTGTCAGCACCGGCCAGCTCGAAATGACCGTCTCCACGCCGCAATGCGCGGTTGTGCAACCCACAGTCTGCGCTCGGGACGTCAAGTGCTTACCGCAGAACGCCGCCGCACAGGTCCCGGACGTTCATTCATCCATCAAGGAGGTGACGTCCGCTATCGTTCACTACTGCAAGGATACCTCTCCGCGCCAATCCCCCCGGGCATCGCCTAACCTCACCCACAAGGACACCTCCCCACGAAAGTTCGTGTGGGTGGAGAGTTCCTTCGTCGGCTCCCGACCGATCAACTCCCCCGAAACTCCAACGGGGGGCAACACCCCACTCTCTCCGGCTGTGAATGGACACCAAGAAGAACTCGTGGAGACGAGGCAGCCTCAGCCTCAGCCTCCTGGTGAGTATCTAATGGCCTGGTAAGCATTCAGTACCAGGGTAGATGACACCATGACACGGCGACCCGCCGCTCTTTTCGTCTTTGCCTTCATGGTCACTGAATTGTGAATATTTTGTGCCTTGGCCTTAACAAGAAAATGTATAATGTGTAAAGCTGTTTTATCTTCATACTTTTAATTTGTACCAATATACATATATATATATATATATATATATATATATATATATATATATATATATATATATATATATATATATATATATATATATATATATATATATATATATATATACTTATAGCCATAATATATTCGTAGTTTTATACAGTAGAGGTCTTCTTCTCAGTTGTCGTAATGAGCAAGTTTTCTATAGATTTTCGTTCCTGTTTTGAAAGCATTATCCAATTAACTTTCGAAAGAAAAAGGAATTGAGTATTCTTACAGTCTTCCGCCCCTAAAAAAGCCCCGTCAGTAACAAGCTTTGTTTTAAATTTGATCAGTAAAAGGAAGACAAACGGTTATTTTTTGTCTTTGCTTCCGAGTAGGAAAATATCCGGCATTTAACTTCGTCTGTATTTTTTTTGTCATATTTTCCAGTAAGATTTATTTTCCTATCCTCAGTTATTTATGTTTTTATCTACTTCTTTTTAATATTTGTGAACACGCATGCAAAATATATAGAGAATATAAATATATATAGTTATGTATATTTATACATGCAAAGGATAAAAGCTGGAGCTTTTGTAAATATTTGTTTTAAACGTTAAATAATAATTTTTGGTTATGTTTTTGTTTTGTTTTGCACCCTGTTTTTATTTTGGTTTTTCACTATTTAGTTTTCGATTTGACTGCTTATGATAGTGCTTATCGTTCAAATGACCAAGAAAAAGTCAAATTTCGATTTAAATCAGTACCCCTCACCTCAAAATGTTTTTTTTTTATTTGGATCTTGGTTGGGTGGTTGTTTGAACGATAAGTTTTGTTTGCGCGCTTTACCATTTAAAGAAAAATAAAAGGTGAAAGGAATTCCTTAAGTACGAACTAGATAACATCGTGGTGTAACGGAAGGACTTGGTGGTGTAACTTGTGTAGCAATCGTAAGACTCCTTCACACTTAACTACACATCCACGGTCAAGCCGTTGACGGTTTTCACTATACCAATTTATGCAGTGTCAATGAGGCTTATCTTTGCCATAGTCTGGCTGCGTTTATTGAATGAAGCTTAACTGGCAGTAAGGAAAAGAACTTTACCCAGTTACCACCTGTTTAGTATCGAACTAAATCTTCCTTACTACCCTACCAACTCAAGGGATGGACAAGTAGAATCAGATTCATATACATACATATATATATATATATATATATATATATATATATATATATATATATATATATATATATATATATATATATATATATATATATATATATATACAGGGGTTGGACAAAATAATGGAAACATTAATTAAATTACTGACTTTGAGTCCTCCTCCTTAGCAGTATAAATAGATTCAATACGCTGACCCATCGATTCATACAGTTTTGTGCTGTATCTATACGAATTTAACTCGTTTTGGGTGAAACTTGCTCTAGCTCCTTCGTAGAGGGTTTTTAGAGGAAATATATCCCCTAGTTTTTGCTCCAATTTACACAAAAAAAACTTGATTATGGCAAGATCTGGGAATTATGGAGACCAATATGTGTTCAACGTCATTATCAGGCATTTTAAACAAGTTTTAAATTTTTTTTGGGTGTGAATGGGTGCATTAGTTAATGTTTCCATTATTTTGCCCAACCCTTGTATATATATATATATATATATATATATATATATATATATATATATATATATATATATATATATATATATATATATATATATATATATATATATATATATATATATTTATATATATATTTATATATATATTTATATATATATTTATTTTTATATATTTATTTTTATATATTTATTTTTATATATTTATTTTTATATATTTATTT
This sequence comes from Ceratothoa steindachneri, assembly GCA_963969495.1. Lineage (NCBI taxonomy): Eukaryota > Metazoa > Arthropoda > Malacostraca > Isopoda > Cymothoidae > Ceratothoa > Ceratothoa steindachneri. Next base: position 81,627,873 of record OZ018328.1, read on the forward strand.
TTATATATATATTTTTATATATATATTTTTATATATATATTTTTATATATATATTTTTATATATATATTTTTATATATATATTTTTATATATATATTTTTATATATATATTTTTATATATATATTTTTATATATATATTTTTATATATATATTTTTATATATATATTTTTATATATATATTTATATTTATATTTATATTTATATATATATATATTTATATATATATATATATTTATATATATATATATATTTATATATATATATATATATATATATATATATATATATATATATATATATATATATATATATATATATATATATATATATATATATATTTATATATATATATATATATATTTATATATATATATATATATATTTATATATATATATATATATATTTATATATATATATATATATATTTATATATATATATATATATATTTATATATATATATATATATATTTATATATATATATATATATATTTATATATATATATATATATATTTATATTTATATATATATATATTTATATTTATATATATATATATATATATATATATATATATATATATATATATATATATATATTTATATATATTTATATATTTATATATTTATATTTATATATATATATTTATATATATATATTTATATATATATATTTATATATATATATTTATATATATATATTTATATATATATATTTATATATATATTTATATATATATATTTATATATATATATTTATATATATATATTTATATATATATATTTATATATATATATTTATATATATATATATTTTTTTAAACTGTAAC